>JAKKIK010000037.1:0-64479 GCA_024500135.1 Heterodera carotae
GTGACTCTGATGAATGATGAAACGGTGGAAGTCGGAGGCAAAGGCGAAGTTCCTGTGGACGACGATGGGACGGAGGAGGAACGATGCTGCTGCACTGTTGAGAATGACTTTGAAGGGTGTCTTCTGCGGCTTTTTGACGATACGGAAAAGAAAGAATTTGGCGATTTTATTGACCCCTTAAACTAAAAGTCTTACATATGACATTCGCTCACAAAATAGAGGAATTCGTAAATTTCATGATGTTCTCTTTTTTCATCTACGTACTCATCATTTTAAATCTGCATATAACGTATTTAAACATTAAATTATGAACCTTAAATTTTGCCTGGAGATATTTTAGGGATGGATCTCGTCCTTAACATTTTTAGCGCATTTTGGCTGTTCCAAAATTGGCGTTGACTGTCAGTAAAATTTGCCAATTTGTGCCCCCAATTTGCCAACCCTCAATTCATTCATTTTTATTCATTGCCTTCTCAATTTCAATTTTGGCCATTTTAATTTATTTATCTCCCCCCCCCCCTCCGCCAATTCATTTTTCTTCTTCCCAAAATTCGCATCGAATTACCCGCATTTTCATTCATTCATTCATTCATCTTTCACTTCCCCACCGGCGGGGCAAATCCAATTCATTCATAAATTACCCCCGCTCCGTTTTTCTTCTGCAAAATTTGCATAATATTTTGTTTCTTCCCCATCCCTTCGCCCCGCGGCACATTCGCTTGGATTTGGTGGCACAACGCCACATTTTGAAACTTTGGCACGTGCCAACAGCATAATTTGTTGCAATTCATCTGTTGCTGTTGTGCTTTTTTAAGCCGCTTCCTTTCTCTCCCCGTAATTTATTGTTCAAAAAAAAATAAATTTAAAAAATTGGGATTGGCAATTCTGTCGTTCGTTTTTAAGTTGCTATTCGTCTTCTTTTTGATTGTTTCATTTTTGAAATACCCCAAAACAATTGCATATGCCGCTATTATCCATCACAGGCAATAATGTGATGATGATACTTCTTTCTTTATTTCACCCAATCCACCCACCACCACTCATTTCCTACCGTTTCCATCAGCCGCCTCCTCCCATCCCAAATTCATCCCCTAGGGCCAATCAACTCACATTTCCCTCCTTTTGCCCCCGCGGGGATGTGATGCAACTGTCGGTGGTCGTACATCGTTCTTTTCCCCCGGGCATTGTCATCATTTGTTTGACAATGGCCAATTCCACGGCCCACAAATGCCATAACAACTTGTTCAGACTGAAAAATCGGGCAGGGGCCCGGGGGTATGGCCAAGGGCGAGGAGATGGCCCAAAGAGATTAGCAGCACAATTTCCAACAAATTTAAGCAACTCATTTCAAAACGCTTATTTCGAAACTAATTTTATTGGGAGCATTTAAATGTAATTATTTCTGCTGGAGCTTGGTGGAATTTGTTTGGATTAGGCTATAGATATGTTAACAAGAACCCCCTCCCCCCTTTTTTTGTACATATATTTTTAGTACCCCGGGGATTCTATTTTTAAATCCGGAAGAAAATACGGTATCTCGAATTTTTCGAAGCTCTTTATTCTTTTTGCGTTAATTTTGCAATGAAAAAGCGCTTTCATTGTTTTTGTGCATCATTGGCACTGCCCATTTTTGCCCCAATTGGTGCCCTCCATTATTCATCGCATATATTTCGCTCCCCTCCGGCGGGGGAACTACCCTTCCCAAATCCACCCAAATCCAAGTCCCCCTCCCTCCCAACCCTTCTCTCCCCCCACCCGCCGCTCTCACATCATCTCCATCCATCCAACATTTTCAGGGGCGCGCCAGCCAATTCCCAGCGGGGTGATCTGTTAAATGTTTTAGGGCCATAATCTGCTTACCCTTGCCCTCTTCCAGCCACACATCAGAATGAATGAATGCCAAATCTTCCGAAAAAGTGCCAATGCACCCTCTTCTCCCCCTTATTCCCCCTCTCCCCCCCCCCCGCCGTCATTCACTCCCCGTCGTTCCCCACTTCAACTTTAAACCCAGAAAAATTCTTTGTCATACGGTAGCACTCAAATGCTTGGCGGTTTTGCTGTTTGTAATTTGTCAATGGTTTTTTTAGATTTCAAAAATAATTTCAAATATTTTTGTGTATATTTATTTGTGAATGTTTTAATGGAAGTGTCCGTTCCTTTCACATCATAATCCTTCTCCGTCAAAAATAAATAGGTACAACAAATTTGTCGGTAAAATTCTTTGATTTTGCATTTGTTATGTTCGCCTGCGGACAAATCTCATAATAAGAAAGGATGACCACTTTGTTGATCAAAAATCAGTTTAAGGTGGATTAGTAATTGTGCCTTCTTAAGGAAACTTTTACCACTATTTTTTCCATTTTTGCATGTTTAATAATGAAGCATTTTTTGCCTCTTTTTCATTTGAATTTTGCTTACATTCCAATTTTAATTTTAGACTAATTATATTTGAACACCAAAATTTGAATGGCTTTCTTTTGTTCCCCGTCGGCGATTGGCAACGATTGCGAAACGTCGCCGCCGCCGCCTCTTCTGCAGCTGAACCCGCTGTTGCTGCTTCTGAATCTCCAACAACAGAAGCAACAGAATGCCGTTTCAAAATGCCAATCCGAAACAATGCCATTGTCAGCCTCTTCCTATTCGGCGCCATTTCTGGCCACGATGTTGTCATCGTCGAACACATGCCAAACTGCAAATTCAGTCGTTTCTACGCGTGAGTTTTTCGCATGAATATTTAGTTGATTAGGTATCAGCAAAATCTTTTTTTTTCCTCTAAATTATACTAATCCCTCAAATGAGCGCTTCTATTAAATGGTCCAAGGAAAAAGCAGTGTATATTACTCATCAAAGATTTGTTCAATATTTAATTTAAAAAAAATTTACTCTTTCAAATATTATTATTCAAAAGGATTTGCCCCACAGAACCAATGGCGGCAAGTCCGAGCAGTAGCAGCAGCAGATCAACGGACGAATGCCCGCTGAATGTGCCGAATGCTTTGTCAGTGTTCGGACCACCGCCGGCGGTCGACGCGGACGGAAGCGGCGCAAATTTATCGCCTCCGCCGCAATTGCCGCGCTTTGACGAAGACACGCAACAGGCAATGCCAAATAGCCGAATTCTGATTATTTTTGGCGGCACTTTTTTGGCATTTTTATCGAGAGAAAAAACTTCAACAAATCATTTTCAGTCCCAACGTTTTGTATAAAGGGCCATCTTTTTTTAAAAATCTGAAGCTAAGCTTAAATAATTCATAATCCCATGGGGGTGTTCACGAATACAGATATCCGCGTTGTAAAGCATTTCTGGATTTGAATGCCCTAATTAATTTGTTTTAACATATTCCATTCAAGCAGATCAGTGGACCAGCAAACAGCAGCAACCAGTTGTCCTGGTGTGCCAACGTCGGCGGCACCGACCAACAAATTAATTTGCACAGCAACGACAACAATAACAGTCAATGGCCGTCGTCGGCATTGGCAACATTTCTGGAACGATTTGCACTTCTCCAAAATCGCGCACTGACAACGACAAATGTTCTGCTGACAGAACAGCTGCTTCAAAAGGGACAAGACGGATGTCAGCAGCAGAACGGAGAGCAGCAAAGCCCAACAAATTCGAGCAGTTTGTCGTACGCATCGAACGGCCAGCAGCACAAAATGATACACAGCGAGGAAAAGCTGATCGGAAAGCGCGGTGAATTTTTAATGTGATCGGACTGATCAGTTCACCCCCTACTGTATATTCCTTTCGAATGTTTAAATCAGCAATGAATTAATTCAATGTAATTTATCATTGACTGGCAAATGTAGAGGGTTCTATTTTATGGGGGGGCTTTATTTTAGGGCTGGAAGGGAAATATGTTTTAAGAACGATGGCATAAGCATATTTGAATCAAAAAACTAAGCATTAATGTTGTCCTCCAATTTTAGTGTCCGACGAGGTAAAACGGCGTCGAACGCGCACAAATTTCACCAATTGGCAGCTGAATGAATTGGAGAACGCATTTGAGGCCACCCATTACCCCGATGTAAGCCCACTAAATATCAAAATGGATTAAATTGCCGTTTTTATCAAATCCTTTAAGGTGTACATGCGCGAGGCACTTGCCATAAGGCTTGACCTACTGGAATCGCGAGTTCAGGTAAACAAAAAAATTGAATAAACTTTTTACAATTTTAATTAATTAATGAGAAATCAGTTTTATGCAAATTTATTTGCGGCTTTGTGTACGCATTTGCCAAATTTGTGCCATTCGTCCGTCTCATATTTCACTCATTTGAATTGAAATTTGTTTGAGGGATGACAAATTCATTTTCATTCATTTTGATGGGCCATTAATGGATTTCGACGGCAAAGAGTTATGAGTGCCGAAGATGAGCCACTGAGATAAGGACCGACCAAAATGGGCGCCTCAAATAATTCGCATAATTCAATTGCCCCCCCCCCCCCGGCGAAACAATCGGCGCCCGGCGGGAGGGAAAAAAGACCGTCAAAGGGATAAAGATAGGGAGAAATGGAGGAGGGGAAAAGTATATTTTTCAAAAGACTAAATGGCACAAATCAAAAAGCAGGGAAGCCTTATATTTTTTTTAAAAGTACAATGGACATATTATGAATTGATTGGTTTTTTCGGCAAAACCCGAAAATCCAAGAAAACCGATTAATATCTGATTTCCATTGTTACAGATTTTCTGCAGCAAAAATATAAGGCACAAAGAAAGACTTTGGAATTATGCAAAAAAAAATAGGAATGCTTATTTTTGAAACGGAATATTCCAAAGATTAAATTCAAAAAATGAATTTTTCAGGTGTGGTTCCAGAATCGAAGGTCAGTCATAAGCTGATAAGTTGCTGCCATTTATGTCTTTACTAATTTGACCAAAAATGTCAGGGCCAAATGGCGTAAGAAAGAGCACTGTGGCCATGGACTTGGAGATGATCAAACACACAAAGTGCCCGACGGCAATGGCCATCAACGGCTGGACGGAGTGATCAGTCCCTCAGCAGCGACGGCGGCACGGAGGACGGAAAGCAATTGCAACGCATCCGGCAAATCGATGCCGTTCTCGGTCGAGTCGCTATTGGCAGCGTCAAGGTGAGTGCACAGTTTTGATCAAAAAACGGAACGCTATCAATTAAATTAATCCGAACAGAGTGCCCCGGGGGCGGCGTCCGAATGCCAAATACCCGCGGGTGCAAGCGTGCAAAGGCATCTCTCCCTACATGTTCCCAGTGTTTCCGATCACGCAACCCGTCGGCCAAACTATTCGACAGGATCAGCAAAAATAAGCGTCAAAATTATGTATATCGATCAAATGTGTTGGGTCCCGAAAAAGAATGCCATATTTACTATATTTGAACCCCTTGGGGCTTCTATTTGTCAACCCGCTCTTTGTTGATCCTTTAATTTTCGAATGCTATAGTCAGTGATCAGAAAATCACCATCATTGCATTTTATCATTGATCATTTACCTATGATGTCCTCTTTCCACCAATCGCTACTTGTCAAATACAAAAAATTTATATTCTCCCGATGGCTTTTCTTGTTTTCTTCTCTCATTCTTATGGTTTTTTGACGAAATTTTGAAAAGTTACAAATGAAATAAAACATTGAATTTTATTTATAATTTAATTTTGCCTTCGAAAATTATTATTTTTTTGAGCGAACGCATTTTTAGGTTACTCTTTTTAACAAATAGGTATAACAAATTGTTGTTTATACAATACAAGACGGACACCCTTTCATCAGTGATGGTGATGGTGTACTGTATGCATTCATTTGCAAATTACGGTAGTTTATGGTTTATTTGGGACATACAAAAAAAATATCATAAGCATTGAATTTAATTGGTTAATGCATGGTCGGGGGACTAAGCTGCTGCTGCCGCTGATCAACTCAGCCACTTGTCGCGCATTTCAACATAACATTTTACAGTGTGTGAATGTAAAGAGATCAATTACTGTATTTGAATATTCAAACGCTTAAATTAAATAAAACAAAAAAAGGGTGTGGCTAATTGAATGAATTAGGGTGGGATTGATTGATGTGTGTAAGCATCGAACGATTGATTTGGTGAGAATGGGCAAAGAATGATTGGATGAATGGATGGAAGGGATTCATTCGATCACCGATCGCTCTGATATTATGCAAAATGATATGTGTGTAAATGGGACCTCTTTAAAAGGTTCAACAATCCTTTGAAAGCCAAAAAAGCGAACAAAAAATGTGCCATTGATGTTCCTATGCATATGGCGGGGCCACAGGCACCAGTGTTACCTCGTTCGGTCGCGAAAAATTTTTGGCTTCTCTGGCCGGGTTCGGGATTTTTCGAATTTCGAGTAAAAAAAAATTGCGTTTGTTGGGCAACACTGCCGGACATCACCGACCAGAGGCGACCCTCACACTCGGTCAGCCATTTTTTAATTTACTAATCTCTCCAAAATAAATGCATTGGTCGATTTTGGTTGGTTTTTTGTTCAAAAATCAGCGGGAAAACAGGTGGCTAATTAGGGTCCAATTTACACATTTTCCAAATTTATGCTCTTCAAATTCCATGCACAATTTGTTTTGGAGAAGAACACCTCTCTCTCTCTCTCTCTCTGTCTCCCAAATTTGATGTTTGCATGGCTTATGCCAAAAACATGCAGTCCTCGTTCACCGGGTCCAAATAAGTGCCCGACTGGCAAGCCGCCACGCCTCCCCGCAAACGGACACATTTTCCGGAATGCTTCTCCACCTGAATTTACGTTTTCCTCTTGATAGAATCGATAGGGATGAAAAAACTCATAAAACTCAAATCATTTCCTACCCCCATCGCCGTCCTTGAGAAGATATTGACAAAAAATACCCTTTAATTTAAACCAATCCCCCCCCCCTCGAGAATCCCCTACATTTGAAGTGCCCCTCGAGGACCTGCTCCTTTGGGCACCCTTTAATTGAACCCCCTCCCTCGAGGGACATTTAAGTCTTTTACACACCTTCTGCACTTTGATGGTGCAGGTCAGCTGCTCTTGTTCCTCGGGGTCTGCCGCCGGTTCCTCGCCAGGTCCTGCGCGTACTGCTCGCCCACCGTGCCCGTCCGCTCCGATGCTGTTTGGCTCTTTGTACGTCTGCACCCAGCCGCCTGTGCTTTTCCTGTACTTTTGCTGTTGCTGCTGTTGTTGTTGTTGTTCAACTGACGAAGAAATTGCACTGGCCGAAGCCACCTGCGGCTGACTGTCGATGATCAGCAGCATGATCAGCACGGAGCATAGGGCGAAGAATGTACAGCAGGATTTGTTGCAGTTGCTGATGCTGTGGCTCATTGTGATTGTTGAGGCCATGATTTCTTACGGTAGAAGTAAACAGTAGTTGAGAGACAGTAGTGAGTGAGTGGTACGGTAATGCACCAAGAGACAATGTTAAGCAAATAAATATTCACTTTTATCTTTGCACTTTCCTTTAAAAAGTTCCAATTAGTATTTTTAATATGTACATAGACCGGTAGGAATGATGGAATATTTACCAAGACTGGGTTTATGGACCCGTAATGGGGTCAGAGGTCGGGCGTGGGTCGGGCATTGGGCCCTGCGGTCGAATGGACGTTGAGGAAGGAAGAGGCACAAATATGCCCAGAAAAGGGATTGCAATAATTAAATGGTCAATTCAGTCCTCTGAACCGGTCCCGAAAGTGCGCATAGACTTTAAAAATAGGAATGGCACACATAAAGTGGGGGCAGTTGCGCGCAGTCAAGCATTATAAAGAGACCCGGATGCCCAACTTTTTTTTTTCCAATTTGGTGCCACCCTGATGACCAATGTATAATGTGTTAATGGATGCCTGCGGGTGGTAAGAGTGGGGGAGGGGAGGAGGGGTGGTGGTTGGTGTCAATGACACTTTCATCTCGGCTGGTTGTTGTTGGATGTGAGTGGTGGGTAAGGGGGGGGGGGCTGGGTGCGCAATTATAGTCAATTTGCGCCAGCCGTGCCAATAATTATGACGACAATTGACAGACGACGGCGAAAAGTGCGCCGCGAGGGGGCGGAAGAATTAATTTAGGTAGCTATTAGCTGCTTGATTAAAAGTGTAATATTTTGATGGAGAAAAAATGACCTCTGGCCAGACGAATTTGGCGTTTTTTCAAAAATGAGAAAAGATTTTTCAACAGAATTTTAGAAATTAAGTTTTTTCAATACATTAAAATGGCAATTTGAAAAAGCTGAAAAAGCTAACCGATGAATGACACTGGTGGCCAATTTGAGCCGTAATTAATGAGAACAAACCTTTCTTAGCCGTTACTCCGTGGTGCCATCGAGGGAACATTTCAAATTTATGTTGGCACAATTTTTGTAGCCAAATTTACCATTTTGGGTGATTATTTGTCCCACAAAACACAAAAATGCCAATGCCACCAAACATTTTGGGCAGGGAAAATCACAGCTTGTGGTCTTTGAAGGCAGAAAACAGTCGCTTACCAATTGGCACATTACAATTTTAGAATTTATATACCTAAAGTAAAAATTATTTTAAGTTTTTGGAATTTTCCATAGTCAAAGTTTGTGGCCAAATCAACGCCAATTTAATTCTCTCACATTTTCGTTATCATGTAAAATAGCAATAAATGTATGTACAAATTGAATGCCCCTACTGACTTTCCATTCACCTTACTCACTTTTGTCCCACGCCGCGCGCGAAATCCATCAAAAAAAAACGGGAAAAAAGTGATGGGAGCGGCGGTGGAAAGTGTGGGAACAAAAGCGGCGCGGAAGTTGCTCATTTCAGTGCCGTATTTTCTGCCGGAGGAAGGACTGGACCGGAAGTACGTAATTTGATTGGGTTTTCAAATAGCAAAATTAAACTAGTTAAAATGTTCTTTTAAATATTTAGTAAGTATTTTTTATTTAGAAAACCCGAAAATTCAGTCATTCTTTTTATACATTAAAGGTATTTTAATTAATTTGGCCACTGCAAAATGGAGATTTTTGTTTTGATTGCCTAATTTGTTTTTGTTTTTTAACCCTTCGGGCAATACATAAAATTGTGAAGCCAAAAGCAGCCAGTTGGGTTCTTTTCAAGACTGACGAATTTAGCCCCCGCGGGGGCGCGAGGTAAAAATGCCCGTCCGTCCGCCAGACTTTGGAGGCAGCTGAAAGTGCAACTTTTAATGCATTCTGGCGACATTTTTTGCGCCAATTGTCCGCGCCCGAAATGGTTGGGGGTGCACCATTTCTGGCGCTCAATTAGACGGCGGGGCTGAATTGAGAATAATGCAAATGGATGTTCCGCCGGTAGTGGTCAATGAAAGAGGAGAAAAAAACTTAATTCATTGGGCGAGAATGGCACTGACTGGCGTCAGAATCGGAGAATAAATGTGCCCCCGAGGGGCGAATCCCCCCGCAAAATGGCCTCATCTGTCTGTTGTCTGCTCCCCGCGAGGGCAATTGTGACGGAATTGGAAAAGATTGACGGAAGAGAGAGAGAGAGAAAGGGGAAGAAGCGCTAGCTGAAGGAATGCCAAAATGGCAAATTGGGTATATCAATGAATTGTGCCGTTGTTTTTGTTGATAAAGCGCCTGGGGGGCTTAGTGATTGACGCCGAAGAGGAAATGCTATCATGTTTTGGAAGAGGAACAACCAACTCATACACATTTAATGATGTTTTTTTGTAATGGATGTGTCTCTCTAATGAAGACGAATAAATGAGTGTCGCCAAATTTGGATGGCCTATGACCGCCACCGCCGGCGTCGACGACGCCCCACGAAAACCAGACACATCCATCCATCCTGTCTGTCTGACTGTCTGTCTGCTAGCAGGTGTGCCTTTGTTTTTGGGCACTTTTTGTTGAAGGGATTCGAGTGGATATGGAAGGGAGGAAATGTGTTGTTTTTTTTTAAATATGTACATCAGTGATGTAAACCCGAACCCGAAACCCGAGACCCGAGGTTTTTTTCAACCCGAACTCGAACCCGAATTTTTCAAGTGCCCGACCCGAAACCCGAACCCGAACTTTTTCTCAACCCGTTACATAGACGAAAAAATATGCACTGGTAAAAATGGGGATTTGAGTAAAATGTTGAGAAAAGAATGAGAGAAATGGGAATTTATAATATAATTAGGACAATTATTTTAATTCCTAATGGCCGAGTGGTTATATGTTTCACTGGTGTCTGGTGTGGGTTCGAATCCCTCGGTTTGTAAAATGATTTTTAAGATTTTATTTTTCTCGACCCGAAGCCGGAACCCGAAATTTTTCGAGTTCCCGACCCGAAACCCGAACCCGAAATTTTTCGAGTGCCCGACCCGAAACCCGAACCCGAACTTTTTCTCAAGCCGTTACATCACTTGTACATACATAAAACAATAACACGAAAATTTGCCCCTTTTCGGATATATTGTAATTTTGAAAGTTTTTTTGCGGGGGCCATTCAGTGGCATTTGCCATGCCGACTTGGAAAAATGGGCACCGGAAAAATCCGACATCGAAAAAATCTTATCTTATTCAGGAATTCGTGTTTTCGGCTTGTGCCGGACTTTCCCGGTTTGGTTTTTTCAGATTCAAAGTTTCAGAGAGCCGGAAGCACTGGCATGGTAAAATACAAATCTATGTGCTTACCGTAAGCTAATCTCACTAAAGCAACAAAATTATGACGCGGAAAATTGTAAAGGGATTTATTTGAATTGTTGGAGCAATTGGTCCATAAATAGTTAATAATGTGACTTTCAGTATGTACCTTCAAATTTTTGTGCATTTTGTGAGAATTTTCAAAATTGGGCCTACAATTGAAATGCCATTCTGCAACGGGGATGATTTGTGCAAATACAATTTTTGTGTAAGTAGGCACAAACCACGCAGAAAAATTCTTTTGGGCAGATGGAAAAAAAGATAAATTTAGTCGAAATTTTATATGGCCATTGAAGCGACGACCCATTTAATGCATTAATTATCCGTCAAATAATATAAAAATCATTGCCGCAAAAAGAAAAATGTGGGAAATTTAAGCAAAAATGAATTCAGCTAATTCACCTGCAGCTGCGGCTTTTCGTGGTCTGCTGAGTTGCTTTGCTCCTTCCTTTTTGTCCAAAAGAAGGAAGAAAAAAACCTAATGGATGAAATTAAATGGCAAAACAAATGAATGAATGAATGAATGGGGCGGGGGCGGCGATGGATGAACAACAAAAAAAAAAAGGCGGCGAGTGGGTGGCGGAGGTGCTGTTATGAATTATTTAGCACCGTAGTCGTGGGTGGTGAATGAGAGGGGAGGGGGGCAGGAGGTGGTTGGATTGGATTATGTCCGGTAGCACTATTATGATGACACAGCTGTTGTGACACCCACCAGAGCAGCTAATGGGACGGACGGCGGCGGCGGCAAAAGTAATGCGCATTGGGAATGAATGATGTGGATATAGTATGGGGGGTTGAGTGAGATAGAGAGAGAGAGAGAGAGTGAAAGTGCTATCGGCGATAGCGCGTTAGCCCCGGGATGTGATCAGAGCTTGTGTCTGGCAGATTGAGCCCCGAGGGGTGGCTTTCTGATGGTGTGGAGGAGGGAAAGCATCCATCACCTGGAAGGACAAAGCCTGCCCTCCCCAGGCTTGGGCATTTAAATAAATTTTTAATAGAGACGAAATGTCCTGTAGGAGGGGGAAAAGGTGCGGAAAGAATTCTCCGAAGCACGGACTTGGAGCAGCATTGCCGCCTTAAATAGTGCCCCCTCGGCGGGGCGTGTCGGTCAGCCATTTGTGCCACGTTGAAACAAATCCCCGGAAGAGCAAAAAAAAAGTCGGCGCGGCGACGTGTCACAGCAATGTTTATTCAACAGCAGTCAGTGAGTGTTCTTCTCGATTTTTACTCAGGAAGGACGGCATTTTTTTTTTACTTACGCGTTGCTGCTAAACAGGGCAACCGAAAATAGCCGACGACGGCACTTAGGGCGGCCAAATCGGCGAAATCGGAGAATAACGCCGACGAAGACGGCACTTAAACCGAAACAGCAAAAATTAGCATTCATTAGCACAGCGTAAATTTGAGATGAAGCGGTGGTAGCAGCAGAAGCTGTTGCACATTTTGTGTGCTTAGATTGGTTAAGTGAGTGATGTAAGCATTTGGCATTTTCAATTGGCATTTGGTTGAGTGGACAATTTGAATGTTCGCGCATTTTTAAACAGAGAGAATTGGGATTTTTTTGTTTGGCGTTTTGTATTTCCAGGTTAGCCGCACCCGACGCTTTACCTTAACATTTCCGGTGTGGAAAAACGTAAATAAATTTTGTAGGAAATGGAAATAAGCTTTAGGGATAAAATGTGGTGGGCGTGAACACGCGAATTTGAGTGTTTTCGGATTGGCGATGGACCGACCACTCGAATTTCAGCGTTTTCTCACAATTTTACACAAAAAATTTGTGGCGAATTCAGTAAAAAAAGGCGGGGGCTCGCCGAAAACAAAACGACGAATTGGTAATTTTCAAAAATGAAATAGACGGACGGAGCAGGAAAAAGGCGAAAATAAAAATGACGAACACGGAAAACAGCTAATGGAATGGAATTTAAAATGCAAATTTTGGAGCAAAAAAATATTTAAAATATTAAAAATATTTTACGTTGATACAAATAAATTTAATATTATTCAATTAAAAATCATTTAAATTATGTATTAATTTTAACAATTTCAAAATCTAAGTAAGTTAAGAGAGAGAGAGAGAGAGAAGGGGAGAATTTAATTCAGTTTTTCCATTTTTAAAAGAATGGAACCTTTGAAATTTAGGTAGAATTTGTTTCATATTTCCTTGACTTTCCAAAAAAAATGAAAATAAAACTGCGACAAACTTTGAAAAAAAAACGTTTGCTCGTCTCAATGACGGAGCCTCAAAATAACTTTTTCAATGCAAAACGGTGAACAAAAACCATGGGCGACAGCTTTGTGTTCCCCGTC
The DNA here is from genome assembly GCA_024500135.1 of Heterodera carotae. NCBI lineage: Eukaryota > Metazoa > Nematoda > Chromadorea > Rhabditida > Heteroderidae > Heterodera > Heterodera carotae. The sequence goes on from JAKKIK010000037.1 coordinate 12,912, forward strand.
CCGACGGCATTTGAACATTTTTCAGTCGTGTCATCAGTGACAATTGTTAGTCAATCTCTGACCCCGTTTTCCCCCGGCCACCTTTCCTCCGTCTCCCAAATAAATTGGGACCGGGGCGATTGGGCCCCGGCGGATGTTTGGGCCCCAAAAAAAAAAATTCAAGAAATTTTCAAGCAAAAATTTAGAAAAAGTTTGACAGGCTTACCACTTCAAAATTGCGTGAAATCGTTATTAGTGTTTTAAAACCGCACTTAAGGGTTTATGACCCCCCCCCCCAAAAAAAAATAATATACATATAGGTATTTATTTGCCTTTCGCAGACTAATCTAGACATAGCCTAAGCTTAGCCTAGCATAGCCTGTGCCTAGCCTAACCTAAGTTTGGCCTAAGCCTAGGAAACTTAATTTCGCTTTTTTTCAACAAAATCAACTATTTGGGACATTTCTCACGCCAAAATTTTTTAAAGCAATTCTTGGCCTTGGATACGAAAAACATAATTTATTTGGGAGAGGTCTGACGGTGCCGATGTACACAGCCGGGAAAAATTTGAAATTTTCCATGCGCAAAAATAAGACCCAAAAGATGAAACCATTGATGAGAGAAACTTATAGCACCGCCGGGGAGAAAAAAATTAAATATTTTAATATTTTCCTTCTTAAGGCATCAAATTTTTTTCAAGACTGCCAGTCAAAATAATCAAACCTGTTTAGGTGCCTAATTCTCGATTTTTTTTTGCCAACAAATGGAAGCCCTAGCGGTTTGTTTCATAAAACAAATCAAAGAATTGGGTAAAAAACAAACCAAAAAATAACGGCCATTTTGATTTTAGGCGCTTTTCTCTAAAATGAAAAGACACACTTTTCGATTGGTACAATTGTTGCTTTGCTGCACTGAATTGGTCGTCGAGGAGACCAAAGAAAAGTTATGCCAATTTTGCAGCATTCGTCGAAAAGAGTAGAAATTAAATTAACTTTCAAAAGTAAAAATAGACTTTTTTCAAATTTTTTTTAAACATTTTATGAAAATTAAAATGTCATTTTTGTCTCCTTCAAAAGGGCAGAAAGGCATTCAATCGATTCATAATAATTCCACGACAGAACCAAGTCAACCATTAAAGTGATAAATGTACAAAATGTTACACAGCCCCCCGCGGGTCTTATCATTTGTAAAAGCATTTTATTTTGATACTATTTTAAATCAAGAAATCATTGAATAATTTAATCAAAAAAATTTAACATACTTTTTGTTCCATTTAATTTTGGAAACCATTTGTCCCCTATGTTTTAGTTGTCAACGTTTCACTTTTTTTTAAATTAACGAATAAAAAAATGGGAATATTTGTTGCGCTTTTCACTTCCGTTTTTCCTTTGCTTTTGCTTTGTTCGCCAATTTTTGCACTGTCTCAGCAGCAACAACAAAAACAACAGAAAACGGAGGAAGAAGCATTGGACCAAAATGGCGCCGGCAACAAAAAGCCGCCGGTGCTTTTCCTTTTTTGTTCCTTCATCCAATGGCACACTTTGCCACCAGGGATGTGCCGAATTGTAATCGGAATCGCAATTAATCGGATTTTGGGCCATATCGCAATCGGATAATCGTAATTGGATTTTGCCTCGAAATCCGATTATTACACCCCTAACAAATAAGATTTGACCTTTTGAAGGAATTTTTAGCCACAATAGCAATGTGTTCTTAGAAAAAAACACATTATTTAATTCAGCCAAAGTGTGAGTTCGAATCCCGCGTATTGTAAAATAGTTTTTATTACTTTACCTTTAATTTTTTATACAGGAAAATAAATATTAAACTGCTCTCAAATTTTTTCGATTTAAAAAAAAATTTTGTGTTCAAAAAGCCGCCTGTATAATTTAATATTAAAATAAGAATTTATTAACTGTCATTTTAATACAAATATTCTTAACCCAGCTAAATTCTCAAAATTTTCCGGCGGCGAATATCGGCACCGCCTGCCCCTACACATAATTTACAGTGTATTTTCCGACAAAATGAAAATATCAAGAAAAATTAGGAAGTCTTTTAGTGCAATTTTATGTTAATTTTACTTAACAAATTCGCTAAAATGTCAAATTTTCTCATCGGCGCCTGAACCCTAATTTTGACTATGAAAAAATTTTTTAAGAAAAAAATTAATTATTTTCAAAAAAAATTGGAATCTTAATCGGAATCGCAATTAATCGGATTTTGGACCATAATCGTAATCGGTTTTAAAATCGTATCGGATTTAGCCATAATCGGAAGTGGCGATTTAATCGGAATCGGATTTTGTCCGGCTCGGCACATCCCTGTTTGCCACTGTGCCATTGGACTAAATGCGTAAAGAAACCCTGGGGGTTCTATTTTATATCCCGTTTAGGGGCCCGAAATTTAAACGGAGGAGGATAAGGTCGAAATCTTTTTATATTCCTGGCACTGATACAACACTTTTAAATGACACCAACCCAAAAAAACTTTTTAACTACCTAAGCCCATATTTTAATGACATTCTTTTTATCTGTTGGTGGCATTTTTTTTTTTTTTTTGGAAAAATGTTGCCCTACAACCGAAAAGTGCCGCTTTTTGGACTGCTGTTGGTTTATTTGGAACGGCACGGTTGACACCGGAGATTACCTAGTCCGATTCCGAATTTATTCATATCCAAACCATATTGAATGCCGGTCCGGTTTATTTTTACCCGAGATTAACGGGGTCTCGGCCCTGCTTTTTGTGAAAATTCCAGGTCCGACAAGCCTTAATATAAACCTAATGCCCACCAACCCACTAAACGACACTCCAACATAAATTTGTGTTCACTTTAAAGGGTTGCGAACGGCGTTACTCAGCGGGACAAGACAGTTTTGTTTGTGTGTGCAACGCTTTGCATTGCGATGTTTTTGATGGCGCCGGAGGGGACGCGACGCCAAAGGGCACATTAGTGACCTATGTGAGTGATCGGAAATGGAAGCGATTGGAGCGCCAGGAAATGCCATTTAGGACCAAAAATGCACAGAAGGGTGAGTGAATTTATAAATGTATTGCATACAACTCCCTTTAATAGAAGCCCCGGGGCTTCCGGCTTGGCACTCTATTAGAGGGCGCTTCAAATGGAGAGGGGCTTTTATTAGAGGAAAGAATTGTTGCGAGCTTTTTAATACACTTAATCTTTGTTTATTAAATTTGTGACTTTGGCACGGATTTTGATGCATCCCTTCCGCTTTAAATGCGCCTTAAAAGTGCATTGGACATTAGCATCACTTTTTATAGGGGGAGAAATGGGGATGGGTCACAACCAACTGTTCTGTTTGCTAATAGGCATATCATTGTGCATGCAATAAACAACATGCGAAGCAATTAGTGAACTTTTGTCATTGACTGAGAAATTTGGGCACCGATGCCAACGGACGCGCCAACCCATTTGCATTTAGCGTTGCATTTGTGTGCAAAATGAAGTGGCCATTGACTAACTAATGAGCGTAACGATAAGGCCATATTGGTGCAAAACAATGTAGTGCATGCATTTCATGTGTCCATTCTGATTAGGGGAATGGCATGCCGTGGCATGGCATTCTGTATCATTTATTATGTATTATTATGTGGTTGATTGGGGTTATTAGTGCGCGAATGATGTAAGAAAATGGCACCAAAACAAAATATTTAAAACAAATAAATTTAATTTGCCAATGGAAAAACAAAGCGCAAAAGGGCGACGCAAAAGGAAAAGCGTCGTTTGTTTCCTTTTCGGTGTCCTTTTAAGGCAGTAAATATGTGCTAGCAAATGGAGCCAAATTCAATTAGGGGATACGATTTTTTTTTGGAAATAATTCTTACATTTATTTTGCCGTTTTCGCAATTGTCTCACCCCCGCCCCCCTAAGAAAATGATTCGACTGGCAAAGTTTTGCGGATAAGCGTCAACCCATTCGACAAGTATCAAACAATTCTCGGCTTCGGCGGTGCTTTTTCCGACTCAGCCGGCATCAATTTGAACGCGCTGAGTGCGCCTGTTCGGCGGCATTTGCTCGAGGCGTACTTTCACCCCGAAAAGGGTTTGTTGGGGGATATTTAAGGCATTTTTATTACTTTGGCACAAAAAAATGTTATAAAATCTTTATTAGGTCTATCTAAAACAGAATGTACCGATTGGATGAGCTCAATGTACTTATTTTTGTCTAATTTCAAATTATTTTTACCTAAATTAATGCTTGAGGCAACTCTTAATCAAATCCCATTCAACTCAAACAATTTGAAGCTTTTCTTGCCATTTCAAGTATTTGCAGTATGTTTTCTATTTGCCAACAATATTTAGGTATGTAAATCCCGGCATTGGAATGAACAATTTAATATCATATCGGCAGGGAGCGGGGGGGGGGGAGGGGCTCTGTTGGTGGAGCTGATAGGTCCCAAACAAAAAAAAGTATAAAAAAGCTGAAATTGATGAAGCATTTCTAAGAAGAGTTTTATTGTTTGCTCAAAAATTTATTTGATTTTCAAAATAGCCATTTAAAAGCGAGATTTTCTTAAACCACTAAAAAGTACAGAATAATTATATCGAGCTCAAACCATAGGCATTCATTGTAGGCACTTTTTTCACAGACACCTCACAGTTAAAAAAAAATGGTAAAAGAATGAAAAAAAGTGAACTTTTCCACCAAATTTGATAAATGGACTAAACATGGCTTGACGACAACTCATCATTTAATATAGGCACCTCAAAATTTCAAATAGTTTTTTGCTAACTGTGGTGGCATTGGCACCAGCAGGGACGTTTACACGATACGATTAAAAGTACGATTCGTTTTGGGCAAAAATACGAAACGACTAAAAGTACGATTGTAATTTCGGCAAAAAACATTATTATTAAAATGGGACGTTGGTGTTCGCCAAATGCACGATTCTGGGTAGCATTTTTTGAAGTATTAGCCAAAAGTGTCAACACGTAAAAACGCAGGAAACTATTTTCTCGAAAGAACGATTTATGACGAAAACTATAAGATTATGATTCGGCATATCCCTGCTGGTCGGTGCTTCGAAAAGCTTATCCAATGGGAATTACCGTAATTCCTATATTAAAGCCCCCCCCCCTGTGGTAGAGCCCCCTCAAATAAAGCCTCCTTTTGAGAGGGGTCGGAAAATAAAGCCTCCCCCTATAGTAGAGCCCCCCTGAAACAAAGCCCCCCTCTGAATTAAAAAAAGTTTTAAAATAATAGGAGGAGGGTTGAATAATAGAGACCCCTGCGACTTTAATACAGGAATTACGGTATTCATCCGCCCCCCTCCATTTATCCCCGCCAGGCATTGGTTACACAATTGGGCGAGTGCCAATCGCGAGCACGGACTTTTCCACCAGACAATATTCATATGTTGACAAGGAGGACGATTTTGATTTGGACACTTTTGCGCTTGCGCCGGAAGATTTTGAAGCGAAAGTTTTTAAATTTTTTTTTTTTCGATAAATAATAAAATATACCCCAAAAATTGACAGATACCAAACATTAAAAGTGCCGCTCAGATAAGCGGTGAAAAATTGCAGCTGATCGCCTGTCCCTGGTCAGGCCGTTGTATTTATCAGTTAAATTGAAGCGAAAATGCCATAAACATTTTTATAGACGCGTTAATGACTCATCGTCAGAATTTTGAATATAAAAAAAAACGATGGAAATTCATGTCTCTATTTTAAAAGTTGGCGAATGCCATTGTTCACCATTTATATCCGAACACTTGGCCTACAGTTATATCTGTGGATTAATAATAAATCCTCGTTACCAACGTGTAATTTGGCATTTTTTTCCTCCCATAGGACTGCGCCAGCATGGATGAAAACTAATGGGCTGCTGATCGGAGGCGGACAATTGAAGGGCGATGTGGATGGCATTTTTTACAGGGCTTATGCCAAATATTTGGCGATGTAAGCACATATTTGGCAATAATATTTAGTTTAAATAAATGCAAAATTACGGGAAAGGTGTCAAATGTTCATTGTTTAATTTTAATTTAATTTGGGTATAACCTGATCATTTTAATTACCCTGAAGGCACTGTTATTTTCCAAATTTTCATCATTTTTGCCTTAAGGTTCTTCGAGGAATATGCCAAAAATGGCGTAAACTTTTGGGCACTAACCTTGCAGAACCAACCACAATGGGTACCGGAAGACTACCCATTTCAGACAATGTTCATCAGTAACCACACGCAAAGGTGTGGCACTTTTAAAAAATGGGAATTTTGAGCCAGACAAAGGGGTGACAATGGCACGGCATTTTTCTGACACTCACTGATCAGAGAATTTGCTGCTCGCATTCTTTCGCCCATACTGAAGCAGTCGCTGCACACGGCACAATTGAAATTGATCGCATTTGACGATGTGCGCGAAAACATTTTGCCTTCCCTTGCCGAGGTAAGCAAAATCAATTGAATTTGTAAGGGTTAATGTATTTATACAGTATTATGAATTGGACCCCAGAGGGGATTGGGTGGGGCTTTATTTACGATAATATGGTAGCTGGACTCCTTCGTCCTACTGTCCATAATACCGCATTTCCTCTAATAGCCGCCCGGGGCGGCTATTTTTTGATTGTGTAAATTTTTAATTTACACAATTTTTCCTACAAATTTCTTTAAAAATTTGGCAATATATGTATTATAAGAGCCTAATTTTTTTAATTTTGGATGATATTCGGCCCACATGAACCATATATTGTAAAATTCCATACCAAAGGTTAAATTTTTTGTCATAAGCCGCCTCCTGAAAATATATTTTAGCCCCGTATTATAGCTACTGGTTTGAATGTACAATTGGTCCAAAAGACGAATAGACAAAACAGCCTTTGGAATCTCTGTCGGATTTACAAATAATCTTACGAATCCTATCCTGAATTTTTACATTTTTTTGCCAAATCCATTTTTTTATAGTTTGCATCTGAACTTTGTTGTTTGGATGTGCAATTCACAGCAAAACAAACTTAAGTTGGCCAGTTGGCACGGGTACTTTAATTATACGAGGTAGTCTCGGTTTTTTATTGTTCATAAAAACAGTATTTTTATTTCATATTTCCTAAAAATTTTCACAATTTAGGAATTTCTCCCCTAGAGGGGGGGGGGGGGAGGGGCAATTAGAGTAGGGGGCGGCAATTAGAGGAAATACGGTATGTATAATCCATATCTTACAGATATTTTCGACTGATGAAAAGATCGCCGAAAGTTTTTTGTGTCGGCTCATCGGCCAGCATTTGAGTCCCATTTTGCCTGCATTTGTGTCGAACAGTGCAGAACAAGTTCAACCAATCAGTTTTTCATACACATATATATATAATTTAATTAAAATTAATTGCAATTTAAATTAAAATGTTAATTAAAATGAATTGTAATTAAAATTAAAATGTGTACATATAATTAAACATTATGTTTTACACAAATTTGTGCCATTTAAATTTGCACAACTTTTTTACATTATTTCCACTTTTTTTAGCTGCTTGGATGTCATAAAAGTCTGACTGAAGTGATCGATGGAATTGGCGCCCATTGGTACTTTTTGGGTGGACATTCTGAACAGGACGCATTCCATGCCCAGCACCCCAACAAGTTCATCATCTCCACCGAGGCACAGCAAATCGAAAAAAAGACAAATTTAATCGAAATAAACGTAACAATTAATATGCAAAGCAAGTGGAGTTTGCCAATTTACAGCCCAAATTTGTTACAATTAATTTAATCTAATTTTCGAAACCGAGTCCCCAATTTCCAAGACAAAAGATTTGTTATTTATTGATTTACATTATGAATTGTATGAAAATAATTCGCATTTTTTTAAGGCATGCACGGGCTTTATACAGCCAGAAGAAGCGGGTCCTCGGCTTGGCAATTGGACCCGGGGTTGGCAATACGGATGGGACATTGTGCAGAATTTGCGTCATTGGTCCGCCGGTTGGGTGGATTGGAACTTATGTCAGCGGCGAATATTTACTAACTAAAAAAATTCGTACTTTTTCGTAATAAAAATTGATTTAACTCGAATTCATACATAACATAAGGTTTTTGACGGTCTGAACAAAGAAAAATTGGATTAGATAACAAACATTGGATTGGATAATTTTAGCCTATTTTTGGATTAGAGCCCCCCCCCCCTAAGTAATGCTCCTCTAATAGAACCCTTATTTTGAAGAGGGCGTAAAATAAAGAAAGACCCCTCGGGGGGGGGGGGGGGGGGTTAATATAGGAAATATGTAAATTAATCATTTCTAGCTAATCAAGCTCCATATTTATGCCAATTTCCTTCCAGGTTTGGACATGAATGGCGGCCCAAATTGGGTGCACAATTATGTGGATGCACCAATAATTGTCAATGCTGAACGCGATGAATTCTACAAGCAGCCGATGTTTTATTTTTTGGCACATTTTAGGTGATTTTAATTTGGAACTATATAAAATGTATAGCCCCATTCGATAGAAAATTTCCATCCAACAATTAAGCCATTTTATGCCTCCGGGCTCTGTGCGCATTGGATCCATTCTTAGCGATTCGTCGGGTGATCAGATCGGCACTGATCATCCCGGCTATCCCATCCAACATGTGGCCGCGATCACTCCAAATGGCCAGAAAGTTTTAGTGCTGATCAATTCGAGTACAGACACAGTTCGAATACGTGTTGATGAAGTCGGATCAGTAGATGATGATGTTCATGCACTGATTGAAATGGGCCCAGAAGCGATTATGACCGTAATTTGGGCGTAAAGAATATGTGAAATTGCAATTATTATATTTATTTGGTTATTTTTAATTTAATCAACTTTAACATACAAAATACGAAAACATCTTTAAAATTATTGTAAATTAATTATTGGCAAATGCATTTTTCTGGTAACGATAAATTACCGGCTCGGCAAATCGGTAATTTACCTTTAATTTACCCTTACCGTGCCGAACATTAATTAGCATGATATATATGGCATTTGAATTCATCTTTACTTCCACCTCTTCTCAATTTGGCATTGGTACGGCATGGGAATGACTGTTAGGCCAAAGTTTTGCTGTTTTGATGGCATCGGCGAATATTTGGGGGCACTGATCTGAATAAAGAATGCATTTTAAAACGGGGATCAGCACATTTTTTCATTCCTCCCTCACCCTGTACTGGTTGAACATGTTGGTAAACACCAGAAACAGTTCCATGCGTGCAAGCGACTCGCCCGCACAAAAGCGTTTGCCCACCGAGAAAGGGATCAGCTCGTCCACGCGTCTCAAAGTGCCGTCCCGTTCCAAAAAGCGTTCCGGCTTGAACAGGCGCGGTTCCGGAAACACCTTTTTGAATTTGATGGTTGGGTCAGCGCAACTCTCCGCGATATCGCCCATATTTCGGACAATATAGCTTTCCAACAAAAATAGATGACAAAAAATCTTCATCCAAAAAAGGACACGTTATTTCCTCCAAAAAATAAAAGCCACACCTAATTTTTCCAAAAAATAAAGTCACACCTGTTTTTTTCCAAAAAGGCCTCTCCCCCTAAAATAGACCCCTCCCTCTATATTAATTTAATTTGAGGTTTTATAATTATCGGATTGGTAATTTCTGTTTCGGCAACGAACAAGAACCGCGCAAATAAATTAAAAATGATGTCCATTTTTATGAAACGGAAAAGCCGCCAACGAACAAAAAATTGGTGTAAAAAATATAAACGCCGCCACTTTCTTTTGAGCAATGAATGATTGATTGATTCATTGATGTACCTTTTCATCGTACAGAACACAAGATATCTGCGGAACAATGGAAGTGCCCTTGCGCAGCAAATGCCCTCGCACTTTTACTTCCTGCACATTGCGACGCGCAAAATTCTGCGGCAGCAAATTGGCGACACGCATAATTTCCTGTCCCGCAGGTCGAACAAAGTGAATTGAAAAAATCACCGGATTTTGAATTCAGACAGAAATCCTTTGTATCCCAGCGAGGCTTTATCCGCTAAGAATCGTTAATCTACTTTTCCAAAATATGCAAATGTAATTGAGCTCCCCCCCCCCTCCTGGTAAGAGACGAATGCTCTGATCAGCAGGAAATGCTTCTGTACGTACATTGATCACAGCGTTGGAGTACGGCAATGCCACTTTGTCTGCCAAAGTGATCAGTCTTTGCGAGCCGATCACGGCGTCGAGCTCGGCATGCAATGTTTGCTGCACGTTTGGGTTGTGGATTATGTGAATGATTCCCCAGTTGAGCGTGTCCGTGGTTGTCTCCTGTTGATCAAAAGCTTGTTGCTCACAGACACTTATTGGTGTCATTGATGAGAGAGCATTTTTTCATAGGCAATAAGTAGAGATCGGACAGGATCAGGATCCTGTCAAGATTTTTCCAGGACCCTTATTTTGATTTTTTTGCAAAAAAAACAGGATTAGGATCCTGGTCAATAAGAATTCGAATCCTGAAATTCTAAAAAAAATCCTGTCCTGGTTAAATTCAGAAATCATGATCATGATTTTTTCAAAATTCCGGTCTTTAGCAGTGAGTGGTTATCATGAAATGTTTTGAAACCAGGGTTGCTAATAGATTGTCCAAATATACCGTGGGATTCATTTACATGTCCGTCTGTATCCGTCTAATTTCTCAAAATTGCTATCCGATCCGTCCATAGGTTAATCCGCGGATTTTCGAGTCAATAACCCCCCCCCCCCCCCCCTAAGTGTAAATCACTTCATCTCAGCTTACTTGTCCCGCAATCCAAAAGTCCAATAAATGCGCATACAGAGTTTTCATACTGTAACCAGTAATGCCAATGCCATTAATAATTGTGTACACCATTACTTACTCGTAATTGTCTTTTCCTCCACGCTTTTCAATCTCTTCTAAAAATGCACTGACGTAGTCGTCCCCCACGGGGCGATGGTTTTCATTTTGGGCACTCCCAACATTCGTTTTCATCACACGCCGCTGGTGTTCCGCAATTTGGCGTTCAAAAAAGGCATAAGTGTGCATGATTTTGCGCTGAATTTTGTTAAAAATGCCGCGAAGTAAGGCAAATGCCTAATGAATTGGGGCCACTAGGACATCAAAAATTGACTGGACGGCTGACCAACAATGTACCTGGGGAAAAAAATGCAAATCTTAGTGTTGTCACCTTCAAAATCAATCTGTATCACATTACCTTTTTTAAGCCCTCTTTCCCCCTCCCTAATAGAGCCCCCGTTCCAATATTAAAAGCTTCCCTTTTAAGGGGACTTCAATAGAGTCCCCCCTGAGGCTCTATTATAGGAAAAATGGCATATATTGGTTGATCAGTCGCTTCAGCTCAAAGAATTCCTCTGTCCGTTGCCCGTGGAATTGGTAACCGAACAGCAGAGAGTTGATGATGGAGCCAATGCAAAGGTCCAAATGGGTGATCTTTACTTTTAAAAATACAATAATACCGTATTTCCTCTATTTAAAAGCCCCTCCATTTGAAGCCCCCCCTCTCTATTTGAAGACCCCCCCTAGACGGGGATTAAGAAAATAGAAGGCCCGGGCCTTCAAATAGAGGAAATACGGTAAGTACATAAGCCAAGGGTACATTTAAAAAATATCCAATTAAAATCAAAGAACTGGCAATTTTTGCACGCCTTTCTGACCATTTCCATGTCCGTCCCCGGAGGGCATTCAGCAATTGACAGATCAATGTTCACGCACATTGCAGAAAATTCAGTAAGGACCTTTTGTGGTCGCAAATAAGCGCAAAAGTTAAACAAAATCGAACTTTTTGCTCAATGGTATTTTTTCCAACACCCAAATTGCGAAATACGGCCATCAGAAAGCGGCGATGTTCTCGCCATGCTTTTCCCTCCTTCCGGGGAAATTCAAATTTGTTTGAATTGGATATGGCCAAATCAATTTGCTATCACCATATGAACAAGGCCATTTTGGCCTGAAATGGGATGAAAGTCAAAATAAAAGAATTCTTGTCGACTTGGACAATAGATAGGTACCGCGAACAAGGAAGTAAAAGTCTTGGAAAAAGTCCCGATCGGTGTAAGTGTCGCCGTCCTTCACAATCGTTTCGTTGATCAGTTCATAGTCAGCAAATGCCACCATTGGACGTTCGCCGAGCTTCATAGCAAAGAGGAGCAAATTGATGAAATTCAAAATTTCAAACAAATTTAAGTATATTTAAATGCCCAATATGTGTAGATGGGGCCAAATTCGTCGCGCCATTTTAGGAAAGTATCGTAACCGGGCGGTCGGGAGCCAATTTGCAAAAGGTTGCCAAACACCGGCAACGGGATCGGACCTATAATAATGTCGAAGAAAAGAGACATCTGCAGTGGGCGTTAAACGGACTGATCACTCCCTGATCATCAAATTTCGGTATTTTGCCAAAAAAAGGGAGGGAAACGAACCGGGAGGCAAATGACGCCGCTTCCAAAAAAATTGTAAAATAACAACAACTGAAAGAGGACGAGCAATGTGCCGACAAACAGCAGAAAAAACATTTGGACAAATTTTGAGGGGTAAAATATAAAAGTGAAATTGTCGGCGGTTGCCGCGCGCTAATTAAAGTTTTTTTTTCTCAACTTTTCCAATTCTCAAAGTCCCTCTCCTATTTTGGCTGTCGTCACTTCACGTTAACGTAAAAACAGCGCAAAAATACCAAAAGTGAGATCAATGTAAAAAAAAGACATTAAATTATAACAGTAAACATTATACTTATTTGAACTCATCAGTGAAAAAAGGAAATAAACTTAAAATCTAAAACCATATAATATAGCTCTAATAGGTGATAAGGAAATTAAATTTATTGTCTTATTCGTTTATCATTCAACATTAGAACATAAATCGTAACAGAGTCATCATTAATGGGCAACAAAATAAATAAATAATATCTAAAAGACGACCAAAAAGTTCACCCAATCCTAAATGAGTGAATTGTGTAAGCATAAGTATTGTGTATATGATAGATACCCAAACAAAATGAGCGAAAAACCAAAATTATTATTGTATTACATAAAAATGCTGAAAAGTACAACACCCCCAGGGGCATTTGGATGCCTCTGCTGCTTAACAATAAATGACCTATGGCACATGAGACGGCATCCATCCCCCCTTTTGCCGACCGATGATCAACAATCCATATGACATTCAAACTACAATAAAAACAAAGGCGCCAAAAAAATCAAACAATCCGTCCGTCCACCCTTAATCAGGTTGCCGCCACTGCCGCTTCGGTTAAGTGTGAATGTCAATGCGCCACTCGCGCGACACGAATGCGCCAGGCTTACGAATGGTCAGTACGCGGTTGTCCCGGTCATGCGTGAATTCCAAGTCGTCCGGCGTGTAATCTGCTTACATGTAAATGTGATAAATAAAAAGTATGCTTTCCTGGATAATGGAATTTCCAAAAATTTAATATTGACCTTCGTAGTACATGTGCACATTTCGCGGGTAGTAACGCAACCCACGAACGATGACGCGCTCCACCCAAACGTCCGGGTCAAAAGTTCCGCGACTATCCAAACACTTGGCGATGATTGAATAGGTGTGGTCGCTCACTTTTTTGTAGGTAAATCCCTGCAAAAACCAGACTCAAAACTAATATTGTATTCCCACCTCCATAAAAAAATGAAATACACTGACCCAGTAAAGGAATTCGTTTCGGTCCCGGTAATTGTGCGTTTCACCGTCGTCCATGTAAAGCGTGCCGTTGGCAAATTCTCTGTTAGCTTCGGCAGCGATGTAAAGTGTGATGGGATCGTTGCGTTGCATTTTGGACGAACGGCGCGGTCTCTCACGGATCTGGACAATTTTGTTTGGGTTAATGATATGAATTTCATGGGAGGACAAATGTCCAAAAACCCAACAAAAATTTAGAGCCAAATTTTCGATTTAGAATTTCCGATCAAACCCAATGGTGTAAAAGGGAATGAAACCCGTACTGGAATAATAGTGCCTCCACGCTGGTAGACCGGAATTTTCTCCAATGGAGTATCCGTGTAAATAGCACCCGGCGAAAGATAAATGCGATGCGTGTCCCAGTCGAACCTAAATATGTGAGAAAATAAAGTAATGATCAGCCGCTTAACACAAAAAATAACCATGGACACAGGTACCAAGAAAAAAAAAGGCAAAAAGAGGTAGGATTGTAAAGCGCGTGGTGAACTATATAATTGGACCGTACCAGGATCACGCTGGGATATTCCCGTGATCATATTCAACGTCCGAATTTTTATGAAAGATAACAGGACTGTCAGATAAAATAAGGATTTTAGTCCCGGTAATTCTGAGACTCGTCAAGCCCGAAATTGCCCATGTTTTCATTTCAAAAATAAAAGTTGTCCCATCAATTACCAGGTCTGTGCTTTGCCCGGCAAGTACAACGACACTTGCTCAACATCGGGCTCCACCACGGGACGCACTAGCAGACCCGAGCCGACAAGCCACTCGCGCTCCTCGTCAAAGGATGCCTCGTCCTCTGGAAATTCGGCCCACACCGGGCGCATTGGCGGAGCACCAGTCTTGGTGTGTTCGTAGAACAAGGTATACCTAAAAGTTTTGACTTTCTTCATAATTACATTTTTTAGACCAATTTTTTTAAATTTTTTGAGTTAACGGACCAATAAGGCAAAAAGGCATAGCGCTTTCGTATCGCGTCGCGCATTGCCGCTTTTTCGCGGTCTCCGAACAGCCACGGCTCACGTCGTTTTGTGTCAATGTGGGCATGTGCCTAAAAGGCTCAATTTCTAAGAATGGTTTCTGAGAATGGTCCAAATGCCTGGTGATAAAACCAAACAAACTCGGAAGAACGGTTGGAAAGCGCCGGCCTGATACCAACGGACCAACAGCTGCGCGTCCGGATTTTTGAAGAAGCCGCCGACATCCGCGCCGACATTTGGCAAACCCAAAATACAATAAACAAGATATTTGTTCATTTTCAAAATTGCCAGACTTAACCACCCCCTACAAATAACACCTGAAATGGACACTGACAGCAACATTGGGATGGTCTGTTTCAGGTGAGACCACTCGGCCACATTGTCGCCAGTCCAAATGCTGGCAAAGCGCTGGGAGCCAACAAAAAAGGAACGGCTGAGCAGAAATGGGCGCAATCGGTCGCCTGAGCGCGCGCGTAGGCCATCCGCAGATGCCATTGTCTGAAAAAATAAAAAGATGTAGGAGGTGATCACCGCCCTTTTAATTTTTACGATCTTTTTTATGGCTTAAGGTACTGATTGAAAAAGATTTAATAGAGTAGTTGACATCATTTAAAAATTCATATCAAAAAATAAACCTGCATAAATCCGTAGATGTTGTGCACGTCCCGGTGCTCCCAACCGCCGGCGTGCAGTGCATCTTTGTGCATGGTTATCTCAGGGCCAGTGAATACACTGGGCTCGTTCATGTCATTCCATGTGAACACCTGAAAATTAATATGTTCCTATGAAATTTTCTGGTTTCACAACGATGCTTCGTCCGTAACTTAAACTCTTATCATACACCGTCAGCAGGAATTAAACGATCCCGTTGTCCCGATTTATTTATGGAGATCATGGCCCTTTTTGCTCGCTTTTACCTTTTGTTTTTTTGTCAGTGCGACCTGGACCGACTTTGGTTGTCCAGACCAATTTTCCAATTACTTTACCCTCAGGGTCTTTTTTATGTGAATTTTGGGCCCGAGTTTTACGCATTGTACGACCGTCCAATCAAATGAATTACATTTTCAGTGGTCCCTTTGTATTGGTCGAGCGCAAATTTGTCCGCCCAGAACTTGCGCACGTCTGCGCTCAGAAAGTCCAACCACATCGAAGCGCCAGGCCAACAGTGCGCCTCGTAGTCGGTTTGGCCGTCTGCCTTCTTCACAAAAAAGCCCTGGTCGCGTGCCTCCGTGTAAACGTAGTAATTGTCGTCCTTTTTGATGTGCGGGTCGATGACAGTCACTAATCGACGACCCTTCACAAAAGAAATGAGGAAGTATTTTAAGGTATAAAATGTTTGACAGTGTAAATGGAAAATATTCAAGACATTGTGAAAAACCCGTCAGAACATGAAAATTGTCCCACTTGTGTCAAACAATGAATTTTTGGATAACAAAGACGGCGGTGGGCGCTACCCTTCAAACAGGTTTTGATTTTTTGAAACATTTGACTAAATTTCCATATTTTTTCAGCGGCACCTGCCGACAAAACCGTGTTCGACTGAAGGAAGTCCAAAATCTTTTCATAATTAGTGCACAACCCTTCATTATCCCCCTTCACTAACCTTCGACTCAATTTCCTTGATCATCTCCAGTGAGTTGGGAAACTTCACCGGGTCCCAGGTGAAGTACTTTTTGCCGTCTGTGTGCTCAATGTCCAACCAGAGCACATCGACGGGAATGTCGTGCTCGTCAAATGCGCGGTTCACATTGAGAAGGTCCTCCTGGTCATTGTAATTCCAACGGCATTGGTGATAGGCAATGGCGAACAGCTGAAAAGACACGTACATACATATTATTGAACGGCAAAATCAAAAAAACTCTTCCTAGTTAATCCCAGTCCATAAAAAATAGGGAACATGAGAAAATCCCGGCCAGGATCCAAATCCCAGCAGGCTTTACTAGTTAATACGTGTCAAAATATTTACCGGCGGCAATGGCATTACACCAGTCAATGCCGAGTTCTGTCGAAACACATCCTTTGGCCGTGGGCCAAGCATAAGAAAGAGGTCGAGAACACCCGTCTCCGAGATGAAATGAGCGTCGACCTGGGGCACATCCTTGGCGGAACGGAATTGGTCAATGATTTTGGCGAGAACGCCCTAAATGCAAAAAAATAATAAACTGCGTTAAAGCAATGCAAGGCAATTGCGCATATCCACTACCATTGTCCGCGACTTTATGTGCAAACGGAGTTCTGTAAACGGACCTGATCGGCGGTAGACGAATGCACGTCCACCCAGGTCTCGGCCGCGTTCAGCCAAAGTGCGCCGACGGTTCGCCGTTTTCCATGAGCCAACAGAAACGGAATTGACCCATAGAGTGACATGCCAATGTGCAAATCGTACTCGAACACGTCCAAATTGTACAGACGAAGAGGCTCATAGCTACTGAAAATGCAAAAAACCATGACATTCGACCAGAATCTGTAAATGGAAAGAGCGAATACTGCTGTATTTCCACTTTCTGTTTGCAAACTTTGAAAGAGACATTGGATAGATAAAACATGTGCCTATGAGTTCAAACAAAGGAACATTTCCAAGATAGAGGGATTTGTCTGGATCTCTAAGTTATTCATAACAGTACGCTGTACTCCTCAGTGCCAACGAATCCGAGTGCTCGGGCAATCCATAGATGGACTTGAAACCGATGAAGGACACGTCAAGGCCAATGGAACTGGAGCCGAACGGTTTGGTGTCGGTGTGTCCCTTGAACGTCTCCTCCCAAAAGCCTTCCCCGTCTTCGGCATCCTTGCGATCGACGGGCGGACGGAAGTGCTCAAATCTGAAGAGTTGGCGAGAGTTGACACTGATGATCAGCTCCTTGGTGTCGCCGTCATTGGTGAACACATCGACGCGAAATGGGCGATAATTGAGCAACACTTTATAGGAGGGTAACGATTTGCGCGCGTCCCCGGCGGCAGTGACAAAAGAGGCCGAATCCTCACTCAAATCGGCGGCCAAAAAGCTGAACACATATTAATTGTTGAAAAAAAGCGGTTTGATTATGCATTCTTATTGTCCAGGTCCAAAAAAAACCCTCACTTCCGGTGTTTAGGCCCTCCGTCGAGTGCAATTGTTGGGTGAAATCTCTGCCTGATCGGTTTGATTTCGTCGATCAATAGCCTCAGCCGATCGTCCTCCAAAAGTGCCAAAACCATGCTCAGTCTGTTGGTCGAACTCTCCAAAATAGCCTCAATGGACGACTCATTTGATTTGACAGAGTTGGCTCGCACATTGTAAACGGGGTTGTCCTTTTTTGCTCTGTGTCGTCTGAAATTAAATTTGCATAAACCAATTAAAAAATTCCAATTTACTTGCAAAATCCAGACTGATCACATGTTTTAAAATTGCTTTTATCCACAGCAGATACAAGTGACAAACCAAAATAAAACAAAAGTGCAAAAGTCAATAAATTCGAGCACATTTCTTTGGCTGAAAAATAAGGAAAATGAAAGAATATGTCACGCAAAAAGAGAAAGAATATTCGCGCAAACGGAGGAACACAAACTAAACACCATTCCTCTAAATGCATAAATCCTGCTCCCTCGGGCGTCATTTTTTTGATCGGTCACTTAGCAAAATTAAAAATTTGGGTCGAAGAAAAAAGTTTGGCATTCTGTCTGACATATATTTTTTGTTTGTTTTTCATCTGCTTTTACTTGAAAAAAACAGCCGCAAAAGCCAAAAATTTGCCCATTTTCCATTCTTCATTACTCTTTTTAGATGACAAAACAAATCTGGGCTTTGACAGACAAAGAAAGAGAGATTTTACGGAAGGTGATACCAACAGAATGTGAGCAGAATTTGGTTTCACTTCCGTCGAGCGGTAAGGCGGAGACTATCGATGAAATTTGCAAGGTGATCAAAATTTATTGTCATAAAACTGTCCCCAAATTGACAGTTTCTTTTTTGGAAACAGCGCAAGCGTTTGAGTGCGGCTGATGTATCTGCAATTTACGACAGTTTGCCCCCCGAAACGGAGTTTTTCCGATTTGTCGAAGCACTTCGGCCATGCTCATCGGCCGAAGAAGAAATGGCTGAGCAGATGAGCGAAGAACAGCGTGAGGCAAAAAAGAATTTTCGCCAGAAATTGGAAGAGTTGCGAGAAAAACAGGTGATTATTTTAAATCTAAATTTACCTTATTTGCTTTTGAGTTTTTGTCTGATGGAGTAATGAATAAAGCGGGGGCGGTCAGCCTGCCTCTAAACATTTTGATTTTAGGAAGCGTTGAAATACGCGACGATGACAAAATCAGTCGATACTGCTCGGATTCGGCCTCTAATGCAAGATTTTGGAAAGGTATTTTTACTTGCGGCAGTTTTTGGCGTAAATTTATTTGTTTTCAGGAAATGAGGGAAGCAAACCGTCACTTGGTCGCTGTGATCAACACGCTGATCACCGTCGGTATAATAAACGGGTCCATAATTCAATTCCAATATTTGGGAATGCTCATGTGCCCCTTCACGTCTTTTTAGCTCCTTCCGTACCCATTCATGTGTTTAGGCGGTTCGTTTGCCTTCGGCTTTTTCGGCATCGAGTTTGCCTATCCCCAGCTGCGCCTGGACATTGCCACCCGAATGCTGCTCGGACTGGTGTTGGCCACTTTGGTGTTCTTTGCCGACCTTTATTTTCTGATCAAAGGAATGGAGCCGTCGGACGAGCAAAGTAACGACCGCCGGCGCAAAAAATAATGACACACAGACAACAGCATTCATTCTCATTCATCCTTCACTTTTATTTCGTTTTTAGTCATTGATAATTTAAGCGGTAAAATTTGTCCTTTTTTGTATGTGCGTCCAATTGATGCGTAATTTATTCATTTACAGTATTAAAATTATCGTGTACTTTCGTTTTCTAAGTTTTAGCCCGTTTTTCTGGCACCGCGAGAATTGTTTTATCAATGGTTGAACAAAAAAAAACATTCTACCCACTCTTCTCTTGAGATTGTAGCCCCTGAAAGCCGCAGATTGTCCCGACCAATCTAATATAAATGCACTTTTAGCTAAACTTATTTAGGATGCTTTGCATTAGTTTAAGCAGCAGATTTTTGCTATTTTCTGCTCCTCAACCGCTGGGCCTATTGGTGCGGCATCGTTCTTTGTTTGCCGCCGCGCATAAAATTTGCCATTTTTACCACCGACAACAACTGAACCGCCCCTGTTTTCTGTGCACTTCGTCGTCACCTTCGACCAGTACTTCAACAACAATTGTGGCGGATTTGGGCACCGGCACAAATAACAATGACACCAAACTGTGTTCTCTGAAGGCCATTCCAAAGGATGCGCTCGGCATTTCCATTCTCTGTCCAGAGGCAAACCGATCTACGCAAAGGATCGTTCTAATCTCAAAGGTGGCGACAAAGGCGGGAGGGTCGAAATCTGAAAAAAGCTGGCCATGGCAACCAGAACGGCTCCCTACCGAGTTTTAGTGGGCTGACCTCATGGTATTTGATTTTGTCCAGAGTAAACCAAAGGGACCCCACCACTAGGGCTTTAATCCTGGAAGGTTGGACAACTTTGAAATATTCATACGCTTTAAGATTTGCTCCATAGGCAGTTCGGCGCTCGGTTGGTTCACACTTTGTTTTCCTTTTTTCATTATTATTTTGCCTCTCCCATTTTTTATTGATTAGGTCTCCTGATGATTCTGCTGATCACTTCCTCGCTGTGGGAATCCATCTCTGAGCGGCCAACTGTGGCCGTGTTCGTCGGCGTGTCCAATGTGTTTTTGGTGCTCTTTGCATGTACACCCCTGCTACTCCATTTTCTGACCAAACGCTTTGTGCAAAATGTGTTCTTCAATCGCAGGGATCAGGTTGCTCTATTAAAGGCCAACTCAGGACCATTCTAAGTTCTTGGATAAACCCAAATGATAAGTACAATATTTTTTGTCAACCAATCCTGCATTAATGGAAGCAACCATTAAGTGCAATTAAACGACAAACAACCCTCGAAAAAATAAATTGCCTTTTTTCGTTTTTGGCCATGACTTTTTTGCGCCTCATCCAATACCAATCACATTAGCTTTTGCTTTAGGCAATTCAGCGCACTTAAGTTTTATTTGATATTCGGAAACAGAAAAAAACGAATTAACTATCCACCCATTTATTCCATCCATTCTTCACACAGCTGTTCACCACCGTCCATTACAATTTCTTCCTTCAAAAGCGCGCTCTTCGCTTTGCTGCCGACCAATTGGTAAAAAAACTTTAAATTTGTTTTCACTTTGAGAGTGGGCGCTTGCGGCATTATGATTAATTTGATTTTTCATTTTGGGTCGATGCTGGTGATGTGCCAAAGGACCGTCGCTTTTGGCTGCCGTTGGCCACCTGTTTGGTGCATTCGCATCCGATGCTTCTCCCACTGGACGCCCACTGCTACAGTGATCAGACGGCGTTCAAATTGCTCACAACGAACATTAAGCCCGTGGAGGACGACCAAAATGGCAAAGAAACGACGGCGGAGCAGGGAAGGGATGACGACGATCGATGAATGAATGAAATGGCAAACGAAAAACAGCGATGGATAGAGGACGGACGAAGCGATTGAGGGAGGGATGAACGGGAACTATACAATGATTTAAAATGTTTAAAATTTCAAATTTTAGCAATAAAACTTATAACATGCCCAGAATACTTTTTTTTGATGCCATTCATTTTTATTGCTTTTAACAATTTTGAGTGAGGGCAGGAACTTAGGTATGCAAAGAATTAAAAAGGTGGATTTGTGGTGCCAAAAATATTTCCTACTTTTTTGCAAAGACATCATCTTGTTCCTAATTATCCGGACTCTAAAGCTCACGGTCTAAAAAAGAAAGTTACGGTGAATCAAAATCGAATTTGCTTAAAAATACTAATTGATTACGCATTTAAATTCAATATTTTATTTTAACATAATTTTCTTATAAATTTTTATTTTCTCTGAAATAAATGCGATTCTTAAAAATAATAAAACGGTGAGCTTTGAATTCACACAATACGACAAACTTTACATTTATGATTTCACCAATTTGTCCAGCATTTTCTTCTTTGTCAAAAATTTGCATTCTTTTGGCAATTTGTCCTCCAGAAAGCTGCGCATTGCGCGGCCACTTTTTTGAATCAAATTGGCCAAATAAAAGAAAGGCCGTAGAAGTCCGTCCTTAATCAGATTAATTTAATGTGCCGAATTTTCTAAATTGAAATGAGATTTATTCAGATTGATTTTTCATTCGATCACTATTTAGATTAGCCGATCACTAGTTTAGGTTAGCCGATCTGTCCGATCACTGACTTATTTGACCGGTCCATTTTCACTCACCGTGATTACGCCGCCCGACTGTGCGCATTTTTGATTCATGTCCTCACGAAAACAGTGCAGGAAGCAGTCGGCAGCCGAACATACAGGGCCCGAGTCGGCGTTGACGACGGCCAACAGATGGACAAGTCCGGCACCGCGCAGGTTGGAACGATGGGAGAAGTGGGCGAGTGCGCGAGCCAAATGACATTTCTGATCACAACCTTTTGAATGAATTGAATTGTCCCATTTATTTGCCAAATTTAAAATAATTGGAGTGACGGAGATTCTATTAGAGAAATTCATCCCTGAGAGGGGGTTCAATTAGAGAGCGGAGTTAAATTTTTCCGATCAAACAATTTCTCTATGTACAGTTCCAACGAATGATCACTCCAAATCTTTTTACTTATTTTGAAATGAATGAATCTCATGGAAATTGACAATGAGCAATTATTCAAATCTCCAATTACACTTCTTTTTTTTTTTTGCCTGTTTATCCGCTTACCCTGCGCGACTTTGTCCAAGTGCTTGTCCAGGCAAACTTTATTATTTTGCACATAATTCCGTTTTGTCCCTCGGCACAAAGCGAGCACACCGCTCGTGATCACTTCAAAAATGTTGGAACCCGAACAGAGCACTTTTTCATGTATACACGTGACCGCCTCTTCGTATTTACTGTTTGGTGGGTACAAAAAATGAATTAATATTATTCTGTCCTAAAACTTACACCAAAATTATTGAGTGGGAGGGGTGGGGGGTAAAGTTTGGTTTGAATTATTTAATCCCACAAAGGACCGGCATTTTGAGGATAAAATAGATAGACGAAAATTTGCACATCATACTATTTTGAGGCAACAGAATTTATACTCAACCAGCAGTGGGTTCAAGTCTCGCCTAACTTTACATCATTATCCATATTTCAATATTAGAGTCCCCGGGGGAACTTATTTAACCGCTTCCAGTGTTAAATGTATTTTTATCGACATTCGGACCAGTAGCCCTAAATTGGAGGGGATAGATGGTCTATAGGATTATGGATTATGGGCATTTATTCTACGATGCTTTTGACCATAATCATTTATTTTTTGCCCAAATAACATATATAAACCTGCAAATGGTGTCAAATTTGTCTAATGTTTCGTTGAATTGGAGAAGGCGTCCCATTGCTTTGCTCAGCGATTTGATGCAACGGTCGATGCATTTTGGCATTCCGACGGTGCCCAAAATGGCATTTATGTCAATGTCTTTATCGTGTTCGGCACTTTCGCTTTCGCTTTCTCCGCGTCCTCCAACGTCGTCCAGCAGCAGCAATTGTTCTTTGTGGTCGTCCTTCTTCAGTTTGGTTCCATTGTCTCTGCTGCTGATCATCGGTCGTCCAATTGGCACTTTTTCATTGCGACTTTTACGCTGATCACTGTCACTTTTATTGTTTCCTAATGATCAAATAAAATTTTATTATTCTTTTTGCATATGCAACGGATTCGATTTCAAATCCCCAACCCATGCCCGCGATTCTTTCGACCAACTTATAAATCTTTTGAACTCTCCAAATTGGAATTTTTGTTGTTAGAATTCGGGTCTGGGTTTGGAAATAGCGCAATTTGACTTCGCGTGTTTATCCTACAATTCATTTTTTTTAGTCGGGACCGCCATTAACTGTGCATAATCACCTTGAAATGAGGCGGCACAAAGAAAGAGCAATTGGACAAATAGAAATTTTGTAATTATCATAATATATTTGGCTTTTTTCAATTTTAAATTAATTTTTATGGCACTTTTTCACTGTTTTCCCACTCAATTGTGAAGAAATTGACGAGAAGACATTGTGATTCATTTGTACATTAAGCAACTAATAATATGCTTATTGTGCTGCTGGAAATCAGTGTCATTCATTCACGCCCCCTCTAAAAAATCTGCCATTAAAACAAAAGACCGGAAACCAAAAAAAAAAAGATCGCCAAAATGGTGAGAGGAAAGGAGCAAAGGTCTACAAATAATATGTAATTTCTTGAACTGAGAGAGATCAAAAAGTTTTATTCCATTGATCAAATGCCTCAAAAGTGCGATGACTGCTTTTTACTGATCAAAAGAGATCCATATTTTTGAATAATTAACAATTGAAAAAGAGGAAGCATTTTCATTGCTCGGATGGCTTCTTCCGATTGACGATCAGTCCGTGCGCCACCTTCTCCTGGATCAGCATTCTGTTCACAAAGTGTCGCAACTGTTGCGAATAATTGTTGCGATTGATCTTTGCGCAGCCAATCCTCAGAAAGACGCACATTTGGAAGGATTCGCCCTGTTGCTGCTGCTGATCAGGCAACTGCTTCTGCCGGTTGTTGTTTCTTATTCTCGGACGACTGTTGCTGCTTTTCTTGTCATTGGTGGTTGTGGCACGAGACCGAATTGTGCCGTCGCCATTTTGGTGCCTTTGTCGGCTTTTAATCGTCGCACCAATCGGCGCTTTCCATTCGATTGGCGGCACCAATTTGTGGATGCTTTTCTGCTGGAGCAGTTTTTGATCCCGGAACAAGCCAATGTTCGGATATAGGTTCACTCGCTTCCGCAGCGTTTTAGCGCTTTTAGTGCGCAATTTGAGCCAAATTAGGGGCAACAGCACTCTGAAAAGATGCTAACAATTAAAAAGCAATCATTTTGTCTCCTCACTCTTTTGGCTGATCATTTTTTAGTGCCGTCATCTCATCCGAATCAATCGGCGCTTTTTGTTGTTGATTATCGTCGTTGTCCACTGTTTGTGGCTGATCAATTAGTGCTGTTGACGCTGTGTCATGGTGTACTGCTTGAACAAGTTGGACAACAACCGACGGGATTATAAGGAGATGAACAATGATTATTGTTGGTAGTGGCATTATGATTGATGTAATTAAAATCGAATGAATGGAACAATTTCACAAATTGACTTTCGCTAATCCAAAATAAGTTATAATATAAATAAAAGTGTGGCAATATCTTTCGAGGGCACCATTTATAATGCGAACCCCCCGCAAATGCCAATTTTACACTAAACTCTCAAATAGGCATTTATGCATCAATCAATCAAAATAAATTTAGCTTCCTTTTTGAGTGTAAAAATGATGCCATTTTAATGTATATAATTGGGAGTGTATGTGATGAATGAACAACGAAGAAACAGAAAAAAATGTTGGCACATTTCATGGAAAATGATGAGCAAATGCCTTGGCACTCCATTAACTATTAAATAAACAAAAATATATTTAATATTTTTGTAAATATTAAAATTGAAAGTCATGTACTCAAAATGCGGAGTTACCGACCAGCCGATTCTGATAACACTAATTTTCTAGACGCCTCGGGGTATGAAATTACGATTTTGACGGTTTTTTGTATAACACAAAAAGGTCGAGGATTTTGCGTGAAATTAAAAAGTTCGTTAAAACATATTCTTTGATTTTTAGGATTTTTCTTTCTTTTCATAAATTACTTAAAAATATTTGACCATAGAAATGGCAGAATATTTTTAACTTCCTTTTGGTGTTTTCTTATAAAAGCCATAAACGAAAATGGTGACATTTTTAGACAACACAAAAACATTTTTAATCCAGCTTAAGGATTAATGCTGCACATTAAAAACAAATCCCCAAATGAATCTTTTACAATAAATAATATTTTTAGGTATGCTAAAAAGAGAAAAATATTAATTTTTTAATTGAAATCAGATCGGGCCAAGGTCCTCATAAAACAGCGATATTTTACCATGACTTCCTACCCCGGGTTAAATTCACAAAACTTAAACTTAAAAAGACACCAAAATATTTAATTTTATATTAAAAAATGCCAAAATAAATTACACGAAAAATTTAATTGAAAGCGATGGAATGGAAATGCATAAGAGAGGGTGGAATCATTTTATCATTTTGTTATGTTGTATTTGTTTCGTATGCACATAGATGAGAAGACCCCTGCTTGACTAACCACTTTTTTTGGTCATTAGCCAACTAATTAGGCAATAATAATTTGAGTTAAAAGCGTGGCCCTTTTTAATGAGATAGCAAAGCGAATGCCCTTAATTGATACGCAAATGAATGAATGCCGTTGTGCACGGCTGGTTGCTTTTGCAACAAACAGGCAAACGAATGTTTGCTTATTGCATTTCTTATATTTATTAGCATTTTTTATCAGTAAAATTTTCTGAGGGGCACTATACATCACCACCAAGGATGTGCCTAATCGTAATCGGAATCGGCGATTTAATCGAAAATGGATTTTGTCCGACTCGTCACATCCCTGATCCCCACTATATAGGGGAATTTACAGTGATCAAATACAATAATATTAGAAAAGGATCATCATCATCAGGCAGATGCAATTGTGAGCAGAGTGTACGCGTCGAACTCCACGCCTTTGGCGTACATACGCCGCAAAGGCCGCAACAATGCGCAAAGATTGACCACGGCACCGGAACGGAGCAAAAAGGGCAGCAACAGTTGCATTTGCACTGCGTACAATGTCAGCACCGGTTTGGCGGCATATTTGCGTTGTTGGAACAGTGCCCGAAGCAGCGCACAAAGACGTGCCGGAGACATGGGCAGCAGCGGAGGAAGAGCCAACGACGGCATGGGCATGCGCTAAATGGTCAGAGGGACGAACGAGCAAATGGGTGGGCAAAGTGCCGCGCACGGTGTCGATGGAAGTGATCAGAATTGGGAAATCTCTGATCAAAAATGATAAAAATTGGGATGGAGAAGATATAAAAATGTTAAATTATATTATTGGCGAATCAAACAGTGTTTAAATTAAACTACAAATTACTACCAAAACAAAACAGTTTGTCACTTTTTGGGAATAGAAAAAAGCGTTTAGGTAAATGAAGAGAATAAAAAGATTAAAAATTGTTTCTTTGGACCAATTCTTGAAACTTTCGAATGGGCCAAAAAGGAGAATAAAAACTGAACAAAAGAAAAAGTCAAGGGACAAAAAGCATTTTACGAGAATGGCACAATTGGAGTTGACACGTGCCAAGTTGAATTGAAAACTTTCGATAAATGTGCTTTTTGTGACCTAAATAAATACTAAATAATGCATAAAAAAGAAATAATTAAAAATATTCGTAACAAATTATTGCCTTCCAAAACAATTAATTGTGAATTGCTTTTTCCAAAAAGTGTTCACGAAGGCCAGCAGACAGACACTTTGTGGAATTTGTGGTGGGAAAAAGTGGGAATGGAGGGGAAGAACGCCGCGAATGCATGGCCAAATCTCCGTGCATTTTTAAATTTTCAAACGCCGTCCTCAAATGGGTAATGAGACGCGGCCAATTGGCATCCGCCGCCGTTTTGGTTGAGTTTTGTTGATGAAATAAAATGGCGGGGAAAAGCAACAATTGTTTTCTCGGCATGGCATGGATTCGCCACAGTGAGAGAGTGCCATCGTCCGACCCCCTTTTTTTATTTCTTTTGTGAATTTGGCACTGGCAAAAAGAAGGGACAGCCGGGGAGAAATTGGCTGAAGGCACGCAAAAGTGGCATAGTTTTAATTGCGTTTTGTCTTTACTTTAATTGCCTCAGTAATTAAAAAAAAAATATTGAGTCGCTGAGGTTGTTAATTCACAATGATATTGATGGGTTTCCCATTTTTAATACAGTTTCCCTCTAAGAAAGCCTCTCCCCCCCCCCCCCCTTTTTCAGGTGGGGATGAAAAAATTTAGTAGATCCAATTGGCACTTTTCACTTTCACTTCTGTCATTTAATCGATCAAATAAATTTAATTAATTTCCATTGAATTAAATGGCATAAAAAATTCAAAGTTTATGCTGCTGTCTTTGTTTCCCCATTGCGTTCAGTCATAATCGTCCACTCCGAGTCGTTCATCGGCATTTTCGGGATTTGGCATTATCGGCTTGTAAAATTGGAGCGGAGGTGGAGGAACCGCTCCATGCGGCGGCATTGTCGTTCTTCGCATTCGTCCACTGATTGATCCGACGGGAGGGATCAGGAAAAGCCTTCTCACAATCAAATCCTCCGACTTTTGATCCGCGTCCGCCACATCAGAGACTGGTTGAAATCTTTTCCAAAAATGCTACAAAGATTTCCTCTTCCTTTAGTTTACCTTTGATCCGTGGCTGACGACGAATGATAATCTGGAGAAGAAGCTGACGTAATGTCTATTTCAGCAGAGGGTGACAAGTTGTCCTGTGACGAGTTGTCGGGCGACGAATTGTCTGCGTTGTCTTTTTCCGGAAATGTGCCTCCAGATTTCTTTGCTTTTGACTCCACAAATTTTTTTGGCATTAATCCAAGAAGAAAACGCGCAACCGTATAATTTTGAAACAAATTTGGATCAATTTCGAGCAATTTCATTGGCTTATGACAATTTTCGACCACAGATTGGCAATTCTGCTGGTGGCACAAACAATTTGAATGTTGGCATTGACCTAAATAATATGGACAAATGGCAGAGAAATGGTTTTTTTTTAATTCCAAAATGCCTGCATTTAGACATGGAATAAGCCCTAAATCCCTCGACCTGATCCCCGATATTTTTGGGGTATATCCTCCGATCTGAAACTGACTTGGGTTCCTCCATCAGATGGATCGGGATTCTCAGATGGATCGGGATTCTCAGATGGATCGGGATTCAAACAACCTTCCATTCATTCATTCATTCACTCACCGCAATGCCTTTTGGCCAATTTTTGGTGGCATTTTTTTTGCCTTTGTTGTGCCGTCGGTGAATGCATCCCGTCAAAGTTCATTCCGTCAAAAAAGTCGTTGTTGAACCCTCCTCCCCCTCCGTGCTGCGACTTTCTGCCCGTAGACCCATCGGGCAACAGTCCGGGGCCCAGCCCCGGGGGCTCATTTCCGAATGCATTTTGTTGATTTTGTCCACCGCCTGCCCCAGGGAACATTGTGTCTAAAAGGCACCAGCTGAGAGCAGCATTCTCTTATTATGTCAGTCACCAGTGCTATGCCGATGCCCGACTACAGAATCGATCGCACCCCTAATTAAGCCCCCCCCCTCCCCCCTATAATAGAGGCTCTCTTTTTGTGGGGATGAGCCCCTTCCCCCCTAAATGTGTGATCATATATAATCCTCCACTGATCATAAATGGTCTCATAATTAAAGTCGACCCATTCCTTTGTGCTCTTACTCATTGCATCCATTCTTCCAAAGCCATGGGCTCTTCTCCGTCGTCGTCGTCGTCCAGGGAAGAATGCTCCTCCGGCATTGTTGGCACGTTCAATTGCTTCGAACAATTGCTGTTCATTACGTCGCCCGGTCGTCCCGTCCGGGAATAGATCCGGACCCAGCGATCTCTGCAAAATATATTTTTCAACAATATATATCCAATTAATGGGAGTTAATACCCGACCCTTTGGGACTAATCACAAACCCACAAACCCCTTCGGCGGCGGCATCAATCGGCGCTATGGCAGGCTGCGCGGCATTTGTCAGCAGTGCCGAACCGATGGCCAGCCCTGTGGCTGTCGCGGCATTTGTCGCAGCGGCATTGTTGTTGCTGCTGCCGCGACTGCAACCGCAACAGCAGCAGTCGCAGCAACTGCCGCCACTGCAACAGTCGCAACAACCGCAGCAGCCGCAGGAATAACCTTTGACAGAGGCGAGAAGAGCGAGCAGTACAACAACCAACTGTAGAACAACTGCAGCAACAGCAATGAAGCAAAAGCGGCGTCTCATTTTGATCAAATGTGATGATCAGAATGACCGACCAAGCACAGGCAGCAGCAGCTGACAGGTGATCACCAATAATGACTGGAAGTGTACGACCCTTGGGGGCAGTGACCGACGACAGCCCATTAAAACATGCAAAATCAGCGACAATGCACATTTCATTGTTCGTTTACACCACAGCCAATTCTTCAATGATTTCCCATTGTTTTCTGATCCGGATTGAATACCGAAGTCCAAAAAAGGTTTGAATGGGAGAAGTTGGAGCAGTACAGCAAAAAGTTGGAGATGACTATTTGCTAATTGTGAGTCAATCGACCCTTCAAATGTTCAGGAAACAACCATTTTGATCGATGGATGGATGACCCAATAGAGAGCCGGTCCCAATCGTGAATTGTCTTCTGGCTCGCAATATGTGTACTCTTTGATTCTGGATTGCATTCCATCCGTCCATCATTCTCAACCAGTACAACCACCAATAACCCACCAAATTTCGTTCCAATTTGGCGGCCACACGTACACAAGACAGCCGTTATTCTTTGTTTGTTGTGTGTTATGGCTGTTGCATTTGCTTCGTTTGTTGTACTGTTCGTTGATCAGTCAGTCAGTGTCAGTCACTTCCGCCGATTTGATCGGTGCGCAAATATTTTGTCATTAATTCCCCCGCAACAGTCAGTGTCTTTTCGACAATATTCCCGCATTCAATCGCACCATTTTTTTTGTTCCTTAGTCAGAGGTGTCGTCCAATTGTTTTTGTCAATGAACACACTTCTTGGCCAATTAATTTGCTCCATCCGACGCCGGCGGGGCGTATTGGAAAGGTCGTCTCATCTGACTGATTTGCTGAATACAGAGATAAGGACCGGATCAGAGCAAATAATAGAAGGATGTCCCATGAATGAACGAACACATACAAAATGGTCAAAATAACTGGTCGGTCATGGAGTGTGATTTGGCCAAATATGTAGCAAAAAATTGCCCCCCATTCCATTCAATCATTGACCATTCCATTTATTCTGATCACCACAACATTGAGTCCGATCACCGATCATCACCATAGCAGCAGCATCATTGCACATTCATCAATCACCCCATCTGTTGGTGCCTAATTTATTTGAAGAAATTTTACAAGCTCAATTTAAGGTTAGACACAGACGAAAAGCATCCATTATCTCTGGTATTAGTGTAAATCGAACAAAAATAAAATATTTCACATTAATTAAGAATTTAAAAAAATCATTTTGATTTATATGTGCCTGGGGCACGCACCCATTTAAATTTTATCCTCCTTCAATTGTACAGCTCATCTTGCTTATGCCGGCGGCATCCTTTCACTACGCGCCAGCCCAGCAGCAGCAGTTTGTGCCCGTCTTTTTGCTTCCGCTGTTGCTGCCATTGTTTTCGTCATTTGTACTTTTTGCGTGGACGCCACGCGCTGCGGCGGCACAATGCGACGGCGGCTGTTGCGGCAGCGGCTGCGCAGGAAGTGAGTGCGTCATTCACTTAGTCACAGCCAAAATCTAGAAAAAAATCTAAAGCGGTTCTTAAGGGAAATTAGACCACAAAAGCTGAAGTAGCGAAATGATCAATATAATCAAAAACATGGAAAGAATTTGAGCCTTGGATAACAAAGTTAGCTTTTTAGGCCACTTTTTAACGGAATCAGTTAACAAAATAACTTTAAATTTTTTTAAAAGTTTTTTTTCAAAATTTATTTCGGAGGAGGGGGGGGGGAATTCAGCCCCCCCCCCCTCCTTTCTCTCCCCTCCTCTGCTGAATGCGGGCATGCTTTGTGCTTTATCCTTTCCCCCAAGGCATTGTTTTCCCTGCGGCATTATTACAAAATGCCACCAACGGCGGCACTGAAGGCGAAAGCTCCTCTGCTTCAAATGGCAGCAGCAGCAGTGGAGCCAATTTAAAAGAGCTGCTTGTGCCGAGAATGATTGTTGACGCAAAGAAAAACGGCGGCGGCGCTTCAGTCGCAAATCGCCGAAGACGAAGAAGCACAACGACAGATTGGGGGTTAGGAGAGGAAGCAAATCATTGAAAAAAATATATATATGCTTTGTAAATTGCTAAAAAGTCAAGGTTTTGCTTGAATTAAATTTCCTAATAATGGTAGCAAATTTGGTGTTGGGTCATTTTTCAGTCAGTCAATACTCATTAAAATTTCGTAAATTTCTAAAAATTGTCTTAGTTTCTCTAATAAAATCCTCGGGGGTTCTACCAAAAAACCGAAATCCGCTTAAATCCTTTCTACATACTTATACAACAGGTCGGAGAAGATGCTGACACCCCAACAGTTGGATGCCAAATTCCAGCAGATTCGACTTCTCCAACAACGTCCGCTGAGCCCAATTCAGCCCGAACTTCCGCCCGTACAGCCGCCCGACTTTCCGCCCCTGCAGCCGCCCGAATTTCCGCCCCTTTCGGTGACAACGGCGGCGGACGATGTGCCGCCATTTTTCGCCTACGGCAATGGAGAGGATGAAGCGGCTGGCAAATTGCGACCCCAAGCGACCAGCGGACTCGGCCAGTTCATCCACGTGAAGCCGACAGTGCTTGGCACCACTTTAGGACTGGTGATGGACGGCGAAATGGAAGACCCGACACTGAAACATCCATTTGAGCAACCATTTTACAGATAAATATTGTACAAATTAAAATCATATTGATGCGATTTGGCGCTTTTCGTCATTTTCCTGGAATGATAATTTTAAAATCGTTTAAAATGCTTTTACACCTCTTATTTTTTGTCTAAATTCTAAGGCCCTTAAAAAGTACACAATTTTTGTAAAATGAAATAAAAAAACCAATTTTTTGAATTTTATTTGCAGTTATAAATTAGCAGCTTAGATGCATTAGATTTTTATTTTTAAGAGCATTAATTCAGCGACCTTTTTATGATGCTTTTACATATTCAAATGTTTAATTTGGCATTGGATTCGCTTTGCTAAAATTTGGATTAATTAATTTGCCGCCTTAATTCTTCCTGAGAATCCTTTTACTTTTTCTCAGAACAATATTACACATACAATCCTTGTAAAACTTAAATTTTCATTTATTAATTTATTTGTACAAAATGGGGGGCTTTTCCAAATCCCATATTCACATTTCGAGACTTATTTTTTTGTAAAATGATGGGCTTCTTTATCCACCCATCATCCCTTTCACATTCCCTCCATCCCCCCCCCCCTAATTTTCGCCCCATTCATTTGACTCTTCCGAGAATTTATTCCTCCACAATTATAGCTTCCTTGTTCTTCTCTTCCTCTTCTTCTTCTTCCTCAATCTTGGCTTATTTTCTTTACATCTTTTCCTTCTCCGCTGCATCACTCCTTTTGCTCTTCCTTTTCCTTTTCTTCTTCCTTCTGCTCTTTATCTTCTCCCTCCGATCCCATCTCACATCCTTCTCCTTCTCCCCCACTTCATTACTCCTTTTTCTCTTCCTCCTCCTCCTCTTCCGCTTCATCACTCCTTTTTCTCCTCCTCTTTCTTCTTCTTTTCTTCCTCCTTCTGCTCTTCATCCTCTCCCCCCCCCCCCGATCCCAACTCAATCTATTTCACTTCCTTTTTCATCGAATTTCACCGTTCCCATTATTTCATTTTTTGTCGCTTCAAATTTGGCTGTCCCTTCCCATCATCCCATGGCATAATTAATTGCCACTGATTTGGCATAATCGGGCGGAACTCGCCCACCACGCACTGAGCGTCCATTTGCGCCGCCGCCGTCGCTGCCGAGGCGCGCTCAAACTGTGCAAAATCCTTCGAAATGCATGGCTTAATAATAATAAATCCTTTTTCTTATCCAAAATTTTTCCTTCATCCTCTTCCATCACATAATCAAGCAGATAATCCCTAATTTGTAGCACTTAACTGTGATCTTATTAGGCTTATCGCGCGCAACTCGCCCCTCCCCCCTGCTCTATCCCACGGAAAACCAATTATCGTAGCATTAGCCTTTGATCATTTGCATATATGCCATCAACACAAAAACAATGGCACGAACCACTGTTTACTTCAGAGTTAGGCCAACAAATAAAGAAGATAAATAAATTAGGTATTATAAATTTTAATAACGCGATTAGCGCCAATTTTGGGATTTGGAAAAAATTGAAACACTCCTCAAATAACAAGTATTAATAATTTGCATTTTGACAGGCTCATTAAAGTTATAATTGGAACAATTATAGAGACAATAATCATAAAAACCCAAACACAGACCTCGTAAATTTCACTACCTATTCATAAATTTGAATCCATCATCACAACCACCTCCTCGGTGACACTTTTCCTGTCACATGGTTGGATACTTAATATTTATGTACTTATTTCTTTCATATTATTCATCCTCATTTATCCGATTGGCATTTCTGTTCCATTCACTACGATCGTGCCACTTCCGGCTATGGCACTGGCTCATCGCCAATGGCGGCATATATTGCCTCGGGGAATATATTGCCTCGGGTGTTTGGCGGGGGGGAGGCGGGGGACGAATTCATTTGGTTTTAGCCATCGCCCCCGTAGCACCAATATAATCTCTCCCCCCCCCCCCTCCCGCCCCCCTTTTTTCTGATTCCCTCCCACCGGCCGCCTCGCCGGCAAAGTTCGCTCATTCAACGGAAAAAACTGTGATGAAAAAGTTGGTGTTTTGTTGAAAGTTAAAGTGCGAAGAACATACATATGTATTACAGATAATTTTTGTGTACGATAATTGACAAATTACCGAAATAGGCTGTGACAAATGGGCCCAAATGACGTAGTATAGAAATTTTAGATCCAACAATGCCTTATTTGTAATTATATTACGCAAATTAAACCTTTAAAAAACAAATAAATCTCTATGCCACCTGCTGCTCATTTTGTAATTGTTTCGCGAAAGTCATAAAGCAATCAAAGCGCGATTAGTTTCTTCATTAGCAAAGACTGAGTTCTGCTGCATTTTGAAGTCTTTGGCATAATGCCAAAACAATAAGCAAAAAAAGAACAGTGAACAACCGCAGCAACAACAACAGGTGGCTACTTATTTTGTGGGGACGACCCCCCGGGGGCACGCAAAAGTCGGAAGTGGCCAATCATCCCATTATTTCCAGCTCAATTCTCTTTTCTTATTTTTGTTGCACTTACGCCGCAGTACCTGCACTTCACCCAAGCCAAAAATTTTGTTTGAACCCAACAAATTGCTTTCGACAAAAATCCTGACACAAAGTTTAAATATTAAAACAAAATCAAAATTGTAATACCCATCCAATTATTTTTATTAATTCATGAATTTGTTTGGTTTTTGTGACGGTAGAAAATTTGTTTAATCCCTGACGAAATTTGCGTAACACTTCTTTAAAGGTGCATCTTCGTAACATTTCTTCAAAGTGTAATTTTTCCATTGCATTTGCGCATTTCCGCCGGACGGATTTAGGCAAAATATTTTGTTTTTTGGGATTTATCATTAGCTTCGGCCTTCCCACTCGACCGGTACTTTTCTGAACATTTGATAACCAAAATAACCATCTATGAATGGCACAATGTGTCAGTGTATTTTAATTTGGATCTATTCAATCCATATTTGTTTGTCTCTATATCTCAATTAATGGCGCGATATAAACAATTAGCTGTTAAAAATACATTACCCAAAAATAACAGTTTTTAAATTTTCACCACTAAACTTAACTGAGTTTTTGGGGGACAAAACTTATGTAACACCCTAAGTATTATTACATAATTGTGGCACTTCATACGCAAATGGCAAAAATAAATACTGATATCCCCCAATATCCGGGCAGTGCATAATATCTTTCCACCCCTCCCCCTGTCGTCCATCGCTTTATCCAAAGCCACAATTTGCATAATTTGATTATAAATCCATGTTTATTACGTGCCCTTTGTCGTGCAAACAAATTTGTCGCCGCCTCTGACGACAAAAGCACTGCTCACTCACTTGCTCATCTCCGTTCCCATGAGAAATGTCCTCCCCCCGGGGCACAACGACGGCACGCACTTTTTTTTTTTGTTTCATCGTCGCTCATTCATTCGTTTAAATTTAATTGTGACCGGAAATTGCCAAATTGTGCCAATAAGAGAAGAAACGAAGAGCAGCAGCCTTTTGTCTCCCCCAAGGGCACAATATGAGTGAGTGAGTGAGTGGCCGTCCTTTTGATGAATGGTCCTTTAGCCCCTCACAATAACATTGTGCCCTCTTAAAATGTGGGCCAAAACAGAGTCTCGAAATTATTCTGTTAATGAGTACAACATTTTTATTTTGTACTTTTCTTGTAATTCCCTATCGAGATTTGCCAATTTTGTCCATTCCCTTTTTAAAAGGGCATTTTTAAACAATGGCATTTTTAGCAATTGCGCTTTTCTGTTCCATTTCCTGCTCATTCAACTGTTCATATTCCTTGGAGATTTGATATCGATAAATCGTTTT
This sequence comes from Heterodera carotae, assembly GCA_024500135.1. NCBI lineage: Eukaryota > Metazoa > Nematoda > Chromadorea > Rhabditida > Heteroderidae > Heterodera > Heterodera carotae. The sequence continues at coordinate 48,916 of JAKKIK010000037.1, forward strand.
ACAGCGTTAAATTATTTTTATTCAAATTTGTTTCTTTTTTATGCCATTCCGTTTGCGCCATTGTCCCATTGTAATGCCAAACTCTCTCATCATTATGCCAAAAGTGGCATTTTGTCCATTGTGCCGTCAGTCAATTGCCGTCATTGTCCCTCCTCAGTTTATTATAATATGTACAGTCGTTTTGCATATTTATTATTTAAGCAGTGGTTGTAGGCATGCATCTTAAATGTTTATTAGTTTTTCTTTACTTTGGCTTACCTCCGCTTAATTAGGCAAAAAGGCACGGCCCCAAAGGCGTCCATAGCGAAATGCGCAAGTCGACTTTTTTATGTTTTAATATAAAAATGTTATTTTAATACCAAAAATGGGTTTAAAAAATTAGCAAAATTTTCAGCAAATTGCCAATCTTCTTTTTTTGTTATTATTTTAATGCTTTAAAACATAAAGCGCATATTATTTGCGCACTATTCTCGCAAAACAAACAGCGCTCCCGCTTCGGCAAAAGTGCCAATCCCGGCACTAATGCCACACGTCTCATTTTGCTTTTTTGGTCTTTTGCCTGAGGGCATAATGTCTGCGAAAACAAATCATTTTTGCTTTTATTGTTTTCCTAGGGGGCCACGAAGTGACAGAACACTTTATGTGTCCACCCAAATGCCTTTATTTAGTGCGCATAAGTACCACTTTTCCATTATGGGGCCCAAATTCAAATTAAAATTATTGTATTTTTTTGGTCCCATAACGCAAAAATGTCCCCTCATTCTTTGCCGCTAATTGTCACTTAATCCTCGTGCCAAATTCATGTGGCATTGAGTAGGACAAAAGACACAGAACGGTGGAGACCCACAAACGTACATATAACAAACACCAAGGAAATACGTCGTCCCATCCCATGGCCCAAACCCAATCGAAAGTACTAAAAAAGGCCCGCCGCGCGAGTCAGTTTTTTAAATCTCTAAAATTAAGGGGAAAAAATGCTATCAGATGTCGTATATCGTCAGAAATGCTGTCATCATGGTTGGGTATGCCGAGAAAACGCGCATTTTATTGCATGGAACAACAAAAAAAAAACCTACCGATCCAAGCAAAAAGTACAAGAAAAAAAAGAGCTGGCCGCCGCGCTACTCAATTTTTTTTAATCTGCCTAAAATTGCGTAGGAAAAAAAAGTGTCGTGTGAAGTCAGTCATTATAAATATGACTTGCCTTTCGAACATCTAATCTCTCATGAGAACAACAAATTTTGCCGACGACATTTCCGTCGTTTAAAAAAAACATCGGACACTTGCTACATGCGGCACTTCGCTTTGAAAACGCTCTCCCCCCTCTCTCTCTCCCCGCCGGCGTTTCTACGGCTAATCTCTGTGTGTGTGTGCCACTTGTTGTTGTCCCCAATCCTCCTCTCCCAGTACATTTTATGCCCCTACTTGCACCACATCTCCGTCACCCACAATATCTTTAATCCGTCCATCTTTTTGGTCCCACCCTTTTCGTGCCATTGATGCCATAACCCCCGCATATTTATTTGTTCATCATTCTTTTCAATGCGTGCCATTTTTGTCCAATTGGCGTTGGCATTTACTTTCCAATGCCGGGAAAACCTCCAACTGCCGCTGCTGCTGCTCCGGCAGAGCTTATTTTGCCGCGCAGAGGTCGGAATACAAATTGGGCATTTAATTAATTAATTGCCACTGCCTTCTTCTGACACTGCGATGAGTGGACTTTGCACTCACTGATTAAATGATGCCCGATTCTGCGCATTTATGGAATTATTGTCCCTCCGGCGAATGGGAAAAAGCCCCTGGGACCCACAGGGTTAGTTAGCTGCTTTAAAAGATAGTACCTTGTTTTTGCTGAAATGGCTTTCATTGTCCCCTAAATTGGTATGTCGATCTCACAAAAGTCTTAGCCGCAAATGCTTCGTTTGCTTTGATTGATCACGCTATTCTTTGCGCTTTCTTTAGTTGCCCATTTAATAAAAATGGAATTTCGCCTCATTGAATTTGTCATTTTAATTACTGTACTTTATTCTAAATCAAATGATTACTCCTTTCACCCATCAATTCCTTTCGGTTGATTTTTTTTGTGTTGAATTTCCAATTAAATACACCACGAAAATGTCGGGATTGCAGATTTTGTTTAGACGGATATCCGTAGAATTATTCCCCTCTCCCCCCATCACGCCCCACGCACACGCGGTGGCATTTAACTGGATTTGTCCTTTCTAATTAATTACTTTCGTCTAATAGCCATTTTTAGCCCCCCCCCCCCCCCCCCCCCCTATTGGCAAAAACTATCCGCAGCCGTTTAAAGCTTTTCATTTTAATTAATTATTATTTTTTGTCTCGACGACTTTGTTTTCGTCCATTTTATCAACTCTTTCCGATGCCAATTTGCTGTCTACTCTATTTTGAAAAAAAATTTATGGCACCATCAGACATTTTATTCATTATTTACACAATCATCCCTTATATTTGCTCCTTTTCCCAGATTAATTTGTGTCCATTGTCCCTCCGGCATTTGTGCCAATGTCGGCAGCCATCGAATGGGTGGCATCACTGGCATTGCCGTCACTGCTTGGCACAATAAATTTGCTGGTGGTGTGCGGCAATGTGTTCGTCCTGTACATACTGATCAGTCAGAAGGCGTTGCACACTTCCACAAACAGCATCGTGTTCTCGCTCACTTTGTCCGACTTTATGTTGGGGTGCCTGATTCTGCCTTTTTCCATTATTCAGGTGGGTGGGTTGGTGGGGGCTTCAATTTTGGGTGGGTGGGGGCTTCAATTGTGACCTTTTTGTGAGGGGGGGGGGACTTCTAGGTAGGTGAGGGCTGCAATTTTGGGTGGGTGGGGGCTTAAATTTTGGGTGGGTGGGGGCTTAAATTTTGGGTGGGTGGGGGCTTCAATTTTAGAGGTTGGGTCTATTTTTCACGGCTTTCCATTAGAATATTACAGTTTTTAATTCCATTCTTGAATCAATCAGTCATTCGTTCTCTTATTCAAGGAGTTCACCAGCAGCTGGCACTTCGGCACATTGTGGTGCAAATGTTGGCTGTCCTTGGACATTTTGTTGAGCACCGCTTCCATTTACAACCTTTTGGCCATCAGTTTCGATCGTTACATGGCTGTCAAACAGCCCATCAAATATGGACGACTGATCTCATCAAGCAGGTAACGCTATATCAACATGCCGTATTTTTTGGGGGGGGGGTGGTTTTTTATAGGTATGGCCCTTAAATTCAAGTGGGCGGAGGGGTGTTTGTTCATTTTAACCAATATTTTCATTTTTAAGACTGTCCAAATTAACAATTTCTGCCGTTTGGCTGATTTCGGCCGCGTTGGCACTGCCCCCGCTTTTGTCCGACCTTTTCCTGGTCACCACGCGCACAAAGCTGGAGATGGACGCACTGCTGGACCGAAACCATTCGTCCGCTGCCATTTTGGACTTTGCCAACACGTGCACGCCGGTGACCAACTCGGACCCGTACATTCTCTTCTCCGCCACCATTTCGTTCATTCTGCCGATGATTTTGATGGTAAGCACAATAATTGATTGATTGATTGTTAAATAGATTGATTGATTGATTGATTGATTAATATTATTGATTTGGATCGACTCAATTTTATGCCGTTTCAGGTTGGTCTGAACGTGTCCATCTTCTGCACTGTGCTCGACTCCAAGCGCAAACTGTCCCAATCGCCGTTCACGGACCGAAGCGCGGCGTCGTTGGTCAGTGCCGGCAAACTGCCGCAGAACATGGCAGCGGACGGCGGCGGGTTGCCGACGGACAGTGCATTGCGTGTTCACCGGGGTGGGAGCTGTCGCGCATTGGCCAAAATGGGCACCCCAACGGATGCAAATTGGCACCACCACCAAACGGCGGTCGCAGCAAAAGAGGTGAAAACGTGGGAATGGCATTTAAAATTGCTATTAATAAATAAAACTACCTATTTTTAATTATCTATTTGACCAAATTCCCCTTCAATTATTTTATTCGATTCTTTGGATTAGGCGGACCAATTTTCGTTTCTGACACACAAACAAACAAATGCAATATTTTGTATAGTGTCAAATCGTAATGGGATTGACGTAAAGAAAAGTTTAGCGTATACGGCTTTTGCAACCTCTTCTGAGAAACTATAAAATTCCGATTAAAGGGCAAATTACGGCTATAAGTCCAAATTACCGTACCGTATATCCCTTGTATTTAAACATTGGCTCTATTTTTAAACCCCCCTCAAAAAGTGGGAAGGGCTTTATTAAAAGGGCACTGTGTAATATAGAGGGGTGGGTCTCTAATACAGGAAAAACAGTTTGCATTATTGCCGTAATTAATATGTTTGTATTATTACATATTTAATGAAAAAGACAATAATGTTTTTTTCAGAAATGTCATCATCGTTCGTTAAACATGCTGAAGAAGTGCTCATTGGCCTCGAATGGCACTCAACACTTTCACACGCCGAGAACAAAGCCCCTATCGTTTGTCCATCAACAGTCGTTGCCCTCCACGGCATTCCATGGTAATTTGTTGTAACATGATTGATTGATGGAACATTTTCGACCACTTTGAAACACTCAGCAATCCCTTTAACAGCAGCATCTGTGGCACAGCACAATAATGTCTCCTCGACGGCACATTTGGCCGACCACCAATCGCTGCCCTCCAGTCGCAAGGGCACATTGGACAGTTATGCGGCACTGAGCATTGCCGGGGACATTTGCGGCGGCGGAGTCCCCCGAGGCGAAACATTCAGCACATCGATAGACTCGCCAAAGAGCAGCGGTGGCTGTACAACTTCATTAGGCCTCGGTGCTGCCGAAGTGCGAAAGAAGAATGTGCGGCAAATTTGGCTGAATCGCATCAAACGAATCAGTGAGTTATCCTTCTAGACCAAAAGTACCCCCTCAGACCCAAATCGTGGATATGTCTTTGGGTTGCGCCAGATTTTAAAAAATTACCCGATTGGAAAGATTTCAATACTCGTTTATCGGATGATTTTTAAATTGGGTGCACATATAAATTGGAAACGGTCAATGCCCCATCATGAGCGAAATTTACACTAATAAAAAAAGTCTTGAAAAATTCGTATTAAAAATTTTAAAGCCTATTTTGGTGCCTTTTTTTGACATTTAGTTCCTTTTTCGTGCCTTGAGTTTTTTTGGTGTTTTTTTGCATCCCTACTAATTAATGTGCTTTCAATGCGCTTCCATTGAACCATATTCCTCCATTCAGAGATGGCACAGCAGCAGCTTCACCAACACAAACGCAACAGCACCTTCTTCTCTCCGTCCATGCTTTTGTGGTCCTCATCCGTCTCGTGCTCAGATGACCTCCGTTGCGGTTCCGCCCCGTTGGTCGCCAATATGCGAGCACTGATGGAACACGAACATCGACTGCGCTCCATCGCCGCCGTGCGCAAGCAACGGTCGGCCATCGAACGGACTGTGGACCGTGCGGTTTGGTTTCCGGCGGTGGTCACTTCGCTGTTCGCCGGCAGCGGTGGTGCCGGCGGCGCCGCCACAAAACTGTCGACAACGGCGACGACACATTTTCGTCGGCAAAGTGAACGGCTGCTGCTCTATCCGTCCATGCAGTTAGCCAAGAACTCGTTGCGCACCGAAATGCGCGTGGCACGCACAATCGCAGGTTGGCGGCATGAATTTTTATTTCGCTTTTCCGGTCTTTAATAGAACCACATGAATTTTACCCTACCCTTAATAAGAACTCTCACATTTGAACCCCACCCTCTAATAGAACACCATCCTCGAGAGGGCATTGGAAATTAGGTGGACCGGGTATTCTATAAAAATAGTTGATACATTTCATACAACCGATAAATAATTTTATAATACCAAAATAATAAAAATAGCATAATTTAAGTTGTTGTCGGATGCTTCACTTGTTGTTGGCTTCCGTTCACCATCATTTATGTGCTTCAAGTGAGTTTCACACAATCAAAAAAAGGGCAAAATTGCGTTTTGTAGGGGCCATAATTTTGATCAGAAATCTAAATTCATTGATAAATAAATACCCAACTGACTTACTGATCAGAAATTGCCGTTTCTTTGTGTCCATAAATGTTCCGGCATTTTCAGGCTTTCCACCTGTGCCCGGTGGGCACTTGCATCCCGGATTGGCTCTTCTCAGTGTCCTTTTGGCTTGGCTATGCCAACTCCGCGCTCAACCCGCTGTTGTACGCCGCGTTTTCGCGCGACTTTCGAATGGCCTTCCGACGCATTTTGATGCGCGACCGAAACTCGAGCTTTCGCAGCAGTGGCTGATCAAATGCGACAGTGTAATTGTGCCGATTTAGTACTTCAGCTACAAAAATTGATCTCGTAACGGAATTTTTTTCCGGTCAAAGCTTTATTTTTTATTTATTCATTCATTTTTTGAACATTTTTTCTTCCGTCCCCCTCCATTTGTGTGCTTTTTTTCCTCGACCAATTTAATTTAATAATAATACAAAATTGTTATCGACCTACATAATAAAAATAATGCATTAAAATAAATGTTATCTTTTCATTTCCCCTCCATTACATAACATTTGATGGCATTTTTCCTCACTTTTACACCGCTTCATTGGCACCCTTTTCTTTGTCAATTATAATGTAATGATGACTCACTCAAAATCAGTCGATCCGCCCACTCATCCATCAGCAAGCAGAGCAAACAAAAGTCTCAAAATTCTCGGAAACCTATCAACGGCACAAGTGGCGCCCGCCATTCGACGACTGTGGAATAATTTTTGTTGGCACAAAAAAAATAAAAATAAACATTGGATTAGCAATGAATTGGGTGGGAGAAGGGCATGAAGAAACCCTAATGAGAATGGCTGCTGAAAATAGTCTCAAAATTAAGCTGATTGTTGCTGCTGAGGAAATGACATCAATTTGATCGTCCAGTAGCAGTAAAAGCCGTAATTTATGCAGCAAAGTCTAAAAAATAGTTAAAGTGGAAAAGAGAAGCAAAAAGGCCGAAGATTCAAATTACTAAAAATGCCTTCAAAAACAATGAAGCGGAAGCTTAGCAAAAGAACAATTCTGGAAAAGGATAGGATTTATCAAATCAGAAAAAGTTAGATTTTTTATGAATTTATTTGAACATTTTTAACTGCTTAGCCTCTGCTTAAGCATTTGTGCCTAAGAAGACGAGAACTGCTGGTATTTTTTGCACGGCAATTAAGAGCATTGTAATGAAGAATGCCAAAATTAGTTTGATCATACATATACCTTTCTAAACAAATTCACAAAAAAATGCCAAGAAAATTGGTCAGTCGTTGTCTTTATATCATTGCTCTGTCATTGGCCCAAACATTTAAATCAAAGCCAATATTGGGGATCGATGGAGTTGATCACAATAATGGGTTTATTTTGGTGTTTGAGTGTCGGTGTCTTCACTCTCTTTACTCCTCTTCATCTTATGATCGTTTCCCTCTCTCTCTCTGATTGTCTCTCCGCTCTCTCCTCAGCCAAGGGTCTCTCGCCGTTGTCCGCCTCCATGCCCCCGGGATGTAATTTGGGGGTGTAAATGTCGTCGTCATTTTGTCCGATGTTATGGACCAATTGTGTGTGTGTGTGTGTGTGTTGAGTGTGTTCATCATCATCATCGTCGTCGTCGTCTTCCGGGGAGCTGATATTGTTGCTCATGGTTAAAATCGCCGTTTTTGGTGTTCATAGTTAGTTGTTGCGAAGAAAAGTGCCATCATCCAAAAGTTGTAGCGCAATTGTGCCGTTTTTGGCGATTTTGTGCCGTTCTCATCGTCTCCCCTCCCATTTTGCCACCAGTACCGCTGCTCAGTAGCCCGGCGGCGTGCGCGGCTGCGGGCAGTGATCGCAAGAGCCAGGCTCACCAGCGGGACCGGGCGGTCCAGGCGGACCCGGAGGCCCGGGCTGACCAAGCGGCCCTGGTTGACCGTTGTCACCAACTGGTCCGGGTCCTCCACCAACATTGGTGCCGTCTTTACCGGCCACACCCTTTTTGCCGGCCACTCCGGGGGGTCCTTAAAATGGGAAATTTGTGAATTTATTTTAATTCAAAATGCTCACCAGGAGGTCCCTGAGGTCCTGCCGGTCCGTTGACTTGGATGACACGTCCAGGAGCCCCAATTGGTCCTGGCGCTCCAGGCGGTCCAACTAAATGCGCGAATGAAAAATAAAAAAGTTTTGAAAGGTCCAACAAAATTGTACCCGGCCCCTGAAGTCCAAGCGGTCCTTGGAATCCGGGAGTGCCCTTGTCTCCGTTCTTGCCCAACTCTCCGGCTTGTCCTTTCGGACCGCGCGGTCCCTTCTGTCCGGGCGCTCCCTGATTCCCGGAAGGTCCGGGCGGGCAAATGATGCACGGCTCATGCGGAATCGCGCTTTTCAGCACTTGACCATCTCTGCCATCGACACCGTCCAGGCCGTCCTTTCCGTCCGGTCCCACATGACCTGAACAGCAATTTTACTAAGATTTCCAATCAGAAATGGTGCGGCGAATGGCTTACCATCCTCTCCGGATGGCCCGGATGGTCCCGGCGGTCCTTGCTGGCACGGGCAACACTGCTCCGGGGCAGCGGCTGCCACCACCGGCTGGTAGCCGGCGGCCGCTTGTCCGTACTGTTGTCGCTTGCCGCGCGAGTGCTGCTCGCTGCCGCCGCTGCTGAACTGGTGCAAGATGCTCATCTCTGTCCACATGTCGCGCGAGCGCGTCTTGCAGAAGTCTGTCTCTTGGACCAGATGGCTCTGGAAGGAGGCCACGTAGCTGTACAGCATCGGCAGCGTCACGATGGAGGCGATCACCGCCGCGGTGGAGATCACAATGGAGAAGAAGGCGACCCGGCGGAGCTGGCGGTGCTCCTCCGACTCGCCGTTGGCGTCAAATGCCATTATCGGCAGCTTTTGGGTTTCCATTAGGCTGTTGGGTGGACACGGCACTCCTGTACAGCTTTTTGGTGGGGCGTCTTTCTGTGTGGAAAAAGTAATGGCACTCAAAAGTGGTCGGCGGATTGTAAAATAAAAAATTACTCTTTTGGATTTGGGACTGACAAATAGTGGAGACACTGGCGGGGGCACTGAACAAAAACCAAAGTCAGCGCACTCTCTGAAAGGCGGATAGTATGGTGAAAATGGATGCGTTTTGGTGGTTAATTTGTGTTGAATCGAAAAGCCACCGACCTCAGACGGAGTTAAGAGCTGACAACCGACCAACGACTGATAGCCGCTAATGTGGCAAACGACCCTTTTATACGCCGCAGCGCACATTGGGCATGGATAAATGATGCTGGAGGGAAATTTAGTCGCCGCATTTGCTTCGCAAACAGCCACCGAACTGGATCACACCGCTAGAGGCGCATTATTTCTTCATTAGCCCTCCTCACCCAATCTTTCTGCAAAAGGCAGGAAATGAAGCGCACTAACGGCGTGGATGCCTTGCTTCCGCATTTACCAATAATTGAGCGCCACAAATTTATTAGCTAAGGTACTGAAGCACACAGCGCTTAATCATCCTGATCAGATCAGTCACCGATGGCTTAAATATGTATTTGTTGACAATTTTAGTCAATCGTTTGCTGATTTTCTGCACTGATTTACTATGCAGAGATAACTGGTTCTTACTTGATAGCAAAAAAAATTTTTGGGGGAATAAAATTAGTGGCGGATGGCGGATGCCCGTGGGGCATTTTGATCACTTTTATGTAAACAAAGAATTGAAGCAAGCGATTTTTCTTGATTAATTTAAGATGGAACGGTATTGCCAAATTCATCGATTGGCATTATTCGAAAGCATTATGTATGTGTTTAGAAGTTATGAGCATGAATAAAAAGGATCTAATCAGTTAGCTTTAGCGAAAAAGTTGCAATTGATTAAAAAACGGCACCATTTGCCTTGGGGAGATCGTCTTTTGACCCCATTTAACCGAATCATTCCTTTTTTGAAAATTTTAATTCGAATGCAACTCACCTTTATTAAATCTACGCCATATTTTTGCTTATTCCTGGCTATCTGTTTTCTTTTTTTCTTTCTCTAACTATAGTCCAAATTAAATCAATTTTCCGTTGCGTTGTATGTATGTCAAAGTTTTACGTTTTTTTAAATGTTAACTGAATCGGGCTTTCATTTCTAAAAAACTGAATTAACGATTAAATTCGCAATCTTTGTATTTAAATAACTAAATTACCCCTTTTATGTCAGCAAACATTTTTGATTGGAAATATTAATCGACCGATCAATGGCCACTGCAAAGAAGAAGACGCGAAAGCTGAGAGGGCATGTCTCGCATGGTCATGGTCGGGTGGGCAAGCATCGTAAGCATCCGGGCGGTCGTGGTAACGCTGGAGGACAGCACCACCACCGGATCAACTTCGACAAATACCATCCAGGCTATTTTGGCAAGGTTTGGAGTTGAATGGATTAAAAGCTGGAAATTGTCCCTTTTTTCTTGCAAAATTTCAAAAATTGATTACATAGAAAGATTAAAATGCGTTATACTTGGGTTGTAAGCTGCATGATAAAGACGGGTTAATGTGCTCAGATAGCTCAGTGGAAGAGCTGCCCAATGGTTCGATGGGTTCTATACCCACCCATGGCTAATTTATCAAATTGCGTGACTTCTATTTGGTTGTGTCCCATTACGGCATAATCATTTCCAAATCACGCAAAATCAAAATGATCGAGTTTTTCGCTAGCACCTGTTTATCTCTATTGGCAGGAAGTTTGATAGTAATGCTCGGCATATTTTTGCTTTTTATTTTTGGACATCTTAATTGCAAATGATTGTTGTTTATTGAATGGCAGCCACATCAAAATATTTCTAAGTATTTATCCAGTCCCACTTGCTTGTTTAGGTTGGCATGCGCAATTTTCATTTGCGCTCGAACCACTTCTATTGTCCAACCATCAACTTGGACAAACTGTGGACACTATGCACAGAGCGAACGCGAAAACAGTACGAGGAAGCGAAGGACAAAGCGCCGGTGATTGACGTGGTTCGGGCCGGCTACCACAAAGTGTTGGGCAAAGGACTGTTGCCGAAACAGCCGATGATTGTCAAGGTCTGTGGAACACGTAGTCTCAGCGAATTTGCTAATATTTTTGCTATTCTTATTCACCTTTCTAAAGGCAAAATTTAACGAGAATTGTATATACCTGTTTTTATCTTCGAGCAAGACAATTGGATGAATCATAACTTTATCATTCGAACCTTTTGTTTAGAAGTTTTGTAAGCAAATTTAAGCTACCAAAATTCGAATATTTTTGAAACATTACCAAGTTCGTGTTGTTTCGACATAGATGAATAGAGATCAAATCAATCGGCTGCTGCAAGACTAGAATAAATAGGATAGTAGATACTGCGTAAAATCCTGGCTTGTCTTCATCTGGCAGCGCATTTTCTTCTCCACTTTAAGGCCAAGTACTTCTCACACACCGCGGAGGAAAAAATTCGGAAAGTGGGGGGCGCATGTGTTCTTGTCACATAAGAAGCGGCACAATTTGGAGAGAGATAACATAAAAAGAATGTGGTGACGATTGCACACTGATAATTGTCTACTTCGTTTTGATGTTCTTGTTGTTGTTAAAATTTATACTCCGATTTTTGTTTTTACGTTATTCAACCACTCGGCTTTCAAATAATCCGATGCCATTTTCTATATTCCTTTTCTCTGGGCGTAGTTATCCTAACGGTTGCATTGTTTATTTCTATTTTAGTTTTCTTCAAGAAAAAATGGCATCTACACAGGAGCTCGCGGTTATTTACGCTATTTTGGCTCTCCAGGATGAACAGCAGCAGATTACACCGGAAAAAATTCAGTTGATCGTTGAGGCGGCAGGTGTTTCCGTTGAGCCTTTCTGGGCGGGTCTTTACGCGAAGTCTCTTCAAGGGGTCGATGTTCAGGTTCTCAATTTATTTGCTAATTGCTTTAAAGGGGGGTTTTTTTAATCATGTGTGCACCTTTTTATCTGAGTATTCATTCAATAATTTTCTGATTGTGTACTATATAATCCCCCCGGGATGTTATTGATTTGTATACTTTCCAAGCAGTACGATAGTCCCGTACCCTAATATCAAAATAACTTATTGCTTAATTATTTAAAGTTTACATTTTTGTTTTTCAGTCTTTGCTTTCTTCCATTGGCACTCCGGGCGCTGGAGCGGCGGCACCGGCAGCTGCAGTTGTCGCCCCATCCGCTGACCAGGCACCGGCCAAAGAGCAAGCGAAGAAGAAAGAGGAGCCGAAGGAGGAGTCCGACGATGACATGGGTTTTGGTCTTTTTGACTGACCGGCAAGCTAGTGTGAGGTTTTGGATTGGTGTTTTTGTTGTTATCCGGATTTTTTGCCGAATTAAATTTTTGTTGTCGTTTTCGTCACCTTTTATCGCACACACATTTTGAGTTAGGCCGAAAAGATTACCGATGGAATTTGTAGGGTATTCCCCACGATACCATCAATGAATAAAATTCAGTTTGGTATATGCGCGAAATGATGAGTGTACTTTCATCAGAGTTACCGACTGCAACAGCGCGCATTGCAGTTTATTCCTTACCACAAACGCACGTGAAAGGAAATTAACAATTTTTGGTGAAAATAAAAATTCAAATAAATTTTGTCGGGGTGGCTGGAGAATCAGAAACATTGAAGAAACCCCCACCAAATTTGAAGTTCAACATATAACATACATCAAAATGTCGAGTCTCAACCCTAGTTTAATACAGTGAGATTCCGACAAGAATAACGCCGATAGAGCCGACTAAAATGGCGGCGAATAGCCAAGCTAATCTCCGCTTTCCGTGGATGTCTTTGAAGAGGAAAACGTCCACAACGGCACCGATGATGGCAGGCAACTGAATGAGACGAAATTTTGAGGGGATTTTGGCATTCATCAAAAATACTTACGCGAACAGTGACCGGAAAACTGATTGGCTGAGAGAGGATTTGGTTGGACACAATGAACAGGGTCATGCCCACAGACCAAAGCAGCCCGTACGCGACCGATGGAAGAACCTTAATTCACCAACAAAAATTCATATTTTTTACCCATATTATAGCCCCGAGGTTTTCTATTTTTCAAAACACTCAAGAAGGTAGAGAGACTATTAGGGGTAGAGTGTTAATTTTCCAGATCTTCAACACCTCAACAATTGGAATTCTGTTAGAGGATGACTCTGATATTTGAAATACGTTAGTTTACGCACAGCACATTTTCAAAGCAAAATCAGAGCCTTGTTTGTGGAGCATTTCCGAAAATTTTGGCAGGTGCCTTCCAGCAATTCTCGTTTGTTTATTTTGGATATTTTGTCGCGACAATTTACCAGCGACGAATGGACGAAAGGGCGGCCACAGCGGAACAGTGAATAGAGCACAAAATAAGTAGTGGAGAAGAAGAAAATAGCACAGAAATGTGAGAACACAAAGTCGAGCACTGTGACAAATTAAAATTTAATTGATATTTTTTCATTTAATTGCCATTTTAACTATTTTTGGAGGCTTTTGGGTCATTGTCCTGTACGTAGACAATCGGTGTTAGCATCAATCCATGGAGACAGCCCAAGCAAACGGCAAGCGCAACAAATCTATGAAAAGCATCAACATCGAAAGCTATTTAATTAATAATATTTTTTATTAATTATTTTATTACATCACTTTTCGGCTCTTCAACCAATGCCATTTTTTGGGTCGTCCATTTGTGGACGGTGCCAATTCGTCGTTTTTAGTGCCTCCAACGGTCGGCGCTGTCCTCGCGCCGTTTGGCACTTCCGCCGATGGCCAAACATTGGCAGAGTTGTTCACACTTCAAATGGAGAATTTAAAAACCAGGGTTTAAAATTAGTAGTGTAGCGGATATCCCCGCTTCATTACCCTCTGTCCTGTCGTTGATCAAAAATTACAGCGGGACAAGGCGGGGAGGGGGGAGCTCAAAGTTAAATTGGAAAATGGCACAATGTTAATCTCGACCGGAAAAATTATTTACTGTTCATTGGTCAGTGCCAAAATATGGATCAGGGAGTTGATTCAGGCCGATCACTGTTCTACAAGACTCTCCTTTTCTTTACGGTCACATACCGTGACGGTACTGTCCTTCCATCGCTGAGATCATTCAATGGCACATTCGCGCTCCTAGAGGCCCGTTCCACGGCATCATTGCCGTCATGTCCTTCATTCGTTCCATCCTGGTGATGACAGTACACAAAGACGAACATCACACCGCTGAGCAAGGTGATCAGAACGCCCACATAGTTGAGTGCCGGACTTTGGATTTGCTGCGCTTTGGTGCCAAAAAGACCGAATTTGGCCACTGACCATCCGACAACAATCTGAAAAAAGTGTCAACACTTTCGAATGGATTTCAAAAAATAATCCGTCGACCTGAAATGAGCCCCAAATGAACATGCCGAGGCCAATGCCCATTTCGTTCACAATTGGCACAGAGGCAACATTCCCTTAGGGGGGATTGTATTATAATGAAGATACATATATATGTATGTAGTACCAGTGGCATAGAAAAAACCGCCAATGGCAGCGATCGGATTGAACGGAGGAAAGCCTCGAACAATGTTGATGATTAGGCCGGCCATAAAAACAATGGAACACTGAACCCATTGGACGAAAAGCCCTGCGGGGAAGGAGGGGGACAAAAATTATTATTAAATTAAATAAAATTAAATTTTGAAAAACCGTCTCTGGTGTCAATTCGTTTCAATGGCGCAAAAGCGAAGCCGAAGGAAAGGCATGAGACAAAAAGGGACAAATAGCCAATAAGCAAATCAGTGCCCGATGGGTTGTCCATTTTATTGGTTAAATTAGAAATATGATTTCACTTGGGAAGTGATTGAATTTGGGCAAAAAAGCAAATCCGACGAAGCAATTAAATGCGTAATACATAACAATAACAACCGTTACATTTGCTTTGCTGGATGGGATTGTTAGGCATCAAACATCAAAAAAGGGGCCAATTGTGATCAAATTTTAAATAAATGAGGTAAAATGGAAATAAAGTTAATAACAAAAAAGGAATCCGAAGTGATCCTTAGCCCCTTAATTTCTGTTGAAATTTTTAAATGCATGAGAAATGCCACCAAATTTTGGATGCAATTTAAGTGGCCTTTGCGTCCATTTCAGTTACATCATTGTCAATTGCCTATTTTCCAATTTTGCTATTGTACTTCCAAATTTTAAAGAACAACAACAAAAGTATGAGAATTTGTGTGGCGCGAAGGGTGCGAAAGGTCGGACAATGAATGCCATTCGGCGACATTTTGGCTTAATTTGTGGCATTTAAGCCACATGAATAAGTTTTCGTGCCCTTTTCACTGTTTTATATTTTACTTTGGAGATGCGTTGCTGCGGTAAGTGTCGTCGCATTTTACAAAACTTTTTCTGTCCTTGAATCAAAGACTAATCAGTAAAGTGTGGCAATTCCCCCGGCAAAATGAACATATTTAATCATTATGGATAAAAGTATAATTACAAAAAAATAATGAATGCATTTAATACAGTGAGATTCCGACAAGAATAACGCCGATAGAGCCGACTAAAATGGCGGCGAATAGCCAAGCTAATCTCCGCTTTCCGTGGATGTCT
>JAKKIK010000038.1:0-63952 GCA_024500135.1 Heterodera carotae
TGTCGGACGGGATTTTGTCGTTTTTGGCTGGGACGGGATTTTGTCGTTTTTGGCTGAGACGGGATTTTGTCGTGACGGGATTTTGTCGGCACACGGAAGAAACGGCAGACCAATCCTATAGCCAAATTGGGCACAAAACCCGAAAGTATTGTGGTCCGGGCTTCCTCAAATAATGAAAAAGCCTTTCTATTGATGGATTAACAAATGAAATAATACAAAGGAAAATTCGATTTGGTTCCTCAGCGCTAAAGCATGGTAAAGATAAATGATTCTACATATTGTTCCCCCATGAAAAAAGCTGCATTTTGAGTGATAAAAGACAAAATCGATTTTAGAAATTTTGAGGTTTATTTTTGTCGAATTTAGGCCTGGGGTTCGAACCGAAAGAAATGGAAGCCGCATTTGGGACCAGTGACCCTAAAAACACAGAAAAAATTTTACTACTTAAAAAATTGACTTTGGCGTTGACTGAAGGAACAGTGGCTGCCGTGACGTGAGGCCGACAAGCAATCGGACAAATGGCACAACTTTGTGCAGCAGCGGGGCAAGGCAAATTTCTGACAGACGAACCAACAATTGATGCCGAACCAGAAACTGAAAGACATTGTGGCACGCGACATTTCTTTCCCGCAGTTTTGAAACGATAGGAAAGAAGTGTCCGGGAAAGAGACAGCAGTGTGCTCACTTCGTAAATGGATAGAAAAAATACAATAGCATTGTTTTTGACAAACCAAAAAAAAATAGTGCTAAATGTAAGACGAAATCCGGGAATTTCTAAAAGTCGAAGTTTTTATTTCATATATTTATTCAGCAATTTGGCAAAGTGTTGGCAAAATGTTTAAAAAAATCAGACATTACATATTTCACAATTTCTTCGTATAAAAGACTTGGCACGATGGATCAATGCTTCACTTTTCTTCATTTCATTTATTCGCGCCAATCCCAACTCCATACGCTATGAGAAGCATCTATTTCTTCAAGCTGTTCCAAATTGTCTTCACTTGTGTGCTCGGCTACAATTTGATATTGTTTGAAATCAGCGGCAAATTTGTTGAACCGAAGGTGGTTTATTTTTTGCAGTTAGATGATTCGGTAAAACCTAACTCGTACTGGTCGAACTCGTTCAACCCCCGACTCGTACTATTTTACACGAGAGTGTAGACAATGAGTTGTTAAACAGTCTATACTTATAGCAGAGGTCGCAGTACGAGTTCGACCTGTACGAGTTGGGTGTCGTTTAAATGATTCATATTTGACATCACCATTTAAATCGTCAAACAAATCCCTTATCCCTTTTTCAGCTTTTTCTCAAATCTGCTGCACCTGCTGGACATTGCCATGGCTTTTCCATTTTTGAAGTGTTGGCGCCGGAGGAGAAGTCGAAATGCAACAATTCTTTCACGGGGGCGGAACTCGCTGCGACCAAAAATCTGTTCGACAAGGCCAATGCGACAGACGATGAGAAGAAGTACATGGACTGCGTGACATTGCGTTTGCCGACGGGGGACCGATATGTGCAGATCAATGTGAGTTTGATCAAACAAGCGGCTTCATTCGATGATCCAACTCGTACTGGTCGAACTCGTTCAACCCCGACCTCGTACTGCGACCTCTTATAAGAATAGTCTGTCTAACCACTCACTGTGTGCACTCTCGTGTGAAATAGTACGAGTTCGACCAGTACGAGTTGGGTTTTTACTCATTCATTCGTCATTTAATTGCTTTCTTTCCCTTCAGTCCAATTTTTTCACTGCCCTCAAGAACACGTTCTATGGCATCAAAACGGATCTGTTCGACTCGACTGCTGACCTTCTTGCATATGTGAAGAATGTGAAGGACTATTTGTTAATGTTTCTGGTTGCGTCTATCACTCATTGTGTCGAGCTTAGTGTCGCCGCTTCGATTTTTTCCACTGCCAATGCAATCCTCGCATGGCTGTCATTCAATTGGACTGCTCGTCGTTGGGAGTGCACCAATTTCGTGCCGAACCCTTCGCCTGTTCTTCCTTCCGTTCTGGTGAGGAATTTGGTCACTTTAATTTTGTCGTGCCATTCATTTTTAGTTTTTTTTTTAATCCGATCACTTTTTTTCAAGATTCTCAGTGTCGTTTTGCTGTGTTCATCACTGTTCGAACTTTTCTTCAATCACTCGCTGCTACACACCGACGACGACAACCGCGCGAAGAAAGCCATCGCCAGCAAACGTTCTGCCAACGTGAAGGAAGTTGCCGTCAAGGACAATGCGAAGAATGCCACCGCCAGCAAACGTTCTGCCAACGAGAAGAAAGCCGATGTGAACAATGACGAATTGTCTGCTGTCTCTGTAATCAAAAGCTAATTTGTCTGACGAGTTGATGTGATCTATTTGTTTATTGTGTGCCATCTATTTATTGTTTGTTCGTTCAATATCGGGTGCAACATATATTGTATTGTATGTGATCAATCACGTCCAAAATTATGGCAATCCTTCGCCAATGCAATTTACCATTTGATTTGCGTTTTTTTTCATTAAAAAGGCACTGTTTGTTCGCATGCGGCGGCATTGGGAAGAGTATTTCGGGGCAGGGGTGTTCATGGATACAAATTTCGAATCCGTGTCCAGACATATTACTGGGGATTACTTAAATCCCTAACCATCAAAAATTTAAGCGATAAAAGAAACAATAGACAATTCTAGGCTATTTATTAACGTGTATATATATATATATTCATCCATCCCATACATTGCGCGATCATTCTCTTTTCTGGCATCCCCTCCCCCTGATCAGATCACACTGATCAGCCCATCCAAATGGTTCGGTTATATTTGTTGCCCTTTTGGCAGCCGTTTTGTTGTTGTTGCCAGCCGGTGCCGTCGTTGACCCTCCTCGTCAGCGGCACAGTGCCACCACCAGCATTATGCGGCGATGTGCCATTGTCGTTGTTGTTGCTGCTTTTTGTGCCATTCTCCTCCCCGAACATTGTTGTCCTACGTTCATCCATCGGCGCCGTAGCCGCTACGATCACCGGCAAACGTCGTGGTGCCATCGTCGCACTTTTCCTGTATTAGTATTATGGACATTGCATATGACACTTGGTGCAATTCATGAGGAATCGGCGCCACTTTTGGGGTGTGCCATCCACTGGCGGACCGGTTCAGGGATAGGCCGCGGATGTTGACAAAAAAAAGTATGCAAACCCGGCCAAAAAGTCGGACGCAAAAAAAAGAATCCCGAATCCGCGGTCACATTCTCTGCCTGATTTTCGACGGCACATACTTTTCGTCCGCTGTTCCGTCGTTGTTGCAGGCGGCGTTCAGCAAACGGATGCGACTCTCCACCCGACGACTGCTGGGCGTTCGTTGTTCCGTCATGAATTGACGCCACTCTCTGCGGTCCTAAATGTGGTCGTCATTTTGACGCGGTGTGTGTGCGCGCACGGCGCGGATTTCCAGGATTCGGCATCGAAACAGAATTAAGTTCTCGAACCCAAGAACATGACCAGGGGTGCCTACCATATTCCTATATTAGTGTCCCCGGGGACACGAATTCCAACCCCTAAAAAGGGCACAGTGATACTAATATAAAATTTGGCATTTCAATGCCACAAACCCAATAAATATTTTGGATATCCTAGATATGGTTCCAGACCTAAATCCCGCAAATAATGGACTCGTCCACGTCTTGCGCCCAACCAACCACAATCAGTCGACCATGTTCGTCCCTGCGCACCACTGCTGGTGCCATCGCCGCCGGCATTTTGCCACCATTACCCTCATCATCATGCTGTTGATCCCACAATTTGTTACATTGGTCGTCTCCCTGATGATGATCAGTGATCATTTGTCTCCTCGTCGCCGTCGGCACTTCCCCCCTTTTCATTGCCGCGGGCAATGTGCCGCCTCCCCATTTTGTGCCGCCCTGTGCCGCCGTTGTCTTTGTCGGCACTCTACGCAATGACCATCGTCGCCAGCAGTCCACTGTTTGCAAGTCGTAGTTGCGATGTTCGCGGATCAGCGTTTTGGCATCGATTGCTGACGCTGCGCCGAGACACACAAAAACAGTTTTTCCTCTAATAGTCGCCCCGAGGGGAGCAAAATATGCAAATCGATACCATATTCATGCGCAGCAGGTGGCACTCTCGTTGCTTTGTTGGTGTCGCCGCCGCTGCCAATTTCGGTGCCATGACACAATTTGCCTGACGCCCTCTCCACCTGTTTGTTTGAATGTTGAGAGGAAAAAATCGCCCCGAGGGGTATTTAAAATGAGTCCCCCGGGGTTCTATTAGGGCAAAACGGTAATGTGAAGCAACATCCAACAGCATATGAACCCTGTCTCAAGCGTTTGCAGGCACACACACCTCTGGCACAAAATCCTCGAGACGGCCCGGCTCGGGTCGCATGTCCAACGAAATGACGCGATAGTCCGCGGCGCCGTTTATGTTAAGCCGATCATTCGTCATCATCGTTGCATGACGTATGAAATGTGGTTGCTGGTGGTGCTGATACTGCTCCATTGTGATGGCACCGCCGCCGTTGTTATTGCTGTCCCTGTCGCCCTCGCCGTCCGTCGATTTGGGCGAAACGGATGAAACTGAGCGGGGAGTGGGACATATTAAGTTAATATGATAGTGACATAAACATGCCGAGGATTTGGCCTAGGGTTCAGCGGGACCAGGCTTTTCACAAAAACCGGGACCGGGATCATTTAAGTCCCGGTCAAAAAAAAAACGGGAAACCATGACTAGTCTGCTGAAGTCCCGGTAGAAAAGACGGGAACAGCACTAGTCCCGGGTAAAAAAACCGGGACTAATCCCGGTCCCACTGAACCCTAATTTGGCCCATGGGGGAGAATACATATGGGACCCAAAGCTTTTTTTATTAGGGGATATACCTTGGATTTCGCATTTTTTTTTAGGGAACCCCCAATCCCTCTGGCACGTCCCATTTGTCACAGCTAGGAGCATTTTGGAAAAAAAACTGGGGCATTTCGGAATTTCCGGGAAAATCCCGTTTTGACACCGGAAACCGGCCAGTCCCAAAAAAAGAGGGCGCCATGCCGGGGCCGGGAAAGCAAAAAGCCCGACTCACCGCTGGAGCCAACACCGCTGCTTGACCCGTTGCTGATGATGTTCAGCCAAGACGGAAGTGCCGGCGGCGGCGGTGGCGGCGCCTGAGGGCACGACGACCACAAAGGTGGCAAAAGTGATGACATTGAGTGGGCGGCGGCGCCGGCGGCGGAATTAATAGGCGGAAAAGTTGCAATTGGAAAGGGCGGCGACAGCGTTTTTGGTGGTGGATGATGGCGATGATAGGCAACTTTAAAATATGTTAAATTAAGCATTTTAAATCGCGAAAAATTCCCTGACGGATTATGCAAATCCCTTGGAATATTTTTTCAATAGCCACCTGTTGATCATCATTCAAATGTAACAGTGAAGTGCATAAACCGAAAATCAGAATTTTACGCTCGCTTTATGCTTTCAAACTGAGGGAATCGAATCGTTTGAATCAAATTTCAAACAACCGATCAAAACCTCCTCTAATAAAGTCCCCCTCTAACACCGCCGGGGGGGGAGGGGGTTTAAAATAGGCCCCGGAAAATTGGACAGATGAATATAAAAAAGTTTTTGCATAAAAAAGGCCCAATGGATAAATATTAATACGATCTGCCCACTGTCCAGCCACCGAAAAACAAATCCATCTCCCTCTAATAAAGCCCCATGGGGGCTGACGGGATGAAAAAACCAAGGACCCGGGGGCTTTAATATAGGTAAGTGAACTGCTTGCTGCTCACCCCCGTGCTCGCGCTGCTCTCTGTTGCGCTTGAATTGAGTCCATCCCGTCGACGTATTGCCCACCTCCTCCTCCCTCGCTTCATTAGCCGCTTTTGAACGGGCGCCGGCGGCGATGGCACTCGTCGCGCGAACGCGTCCAATTTGTTGTTGTTGACACTTTGGGCTTTTGTTGGCACACACGAGGGCGGCAGCAGTTGTTAACTACAAAAGGGTTGTGATGCCGAATTTGATTTGATTGCAAAAGTTATGGGCGTGAATTGGAGGAGGGGGGTCAATTGGAGGGGGGGGAAGTAAATTGGAGAGAGTATTCTATTTAAAACCAACTCTAGTTGTTGAACCAATTGAGGATGGACTTCAATTGGAGGAATTAGAGGGGGGATCAATTGGAGGGGGGTGTTAAATAGAGGAAATACAGTAGGTATATTGTCCATTCACTCACTCCGTCATTGCACTTTGTCTGTTGCCAGTTGCATTCCACCGGCGGCGGGCCATCATCAAGCTCAATGTTGACCAGTCGAAGTGGCAATTTTTTCACCGCTGAACACTCATCATCGACCTCATTTGTCTTCCGCACTTTGCTGTTGCTTTTGTCCGAACGGACAATTGGTCGCGATGGAGACATTTTGTCCGAATGGACAATTGGTCGCGAATGGGACATGTTGTCCGAACAGACATTTCTTGGTCGCGAAGGAGACATGTTGTCCGAGTGGGCAATTAGACGCGAAGGAGACAGGTTGTCCGAGTGGTCAATTGGTCGCGAAGGAGACATGATGTCCGAACAGACAATTGATCGCGAATGGGACATGTTGTCCGAACGGACAATTGGACGCGGAGGAGATAAGTTGTCCGAACAGGCAATTCTTGGTCGCGATGGAGACATGTTGTCCGAACAGACAATTCCTGGTCGCGCGGAAGAAAACAATGATGGCACTGGCATCATTTCTCGTGCCGATGGCGGCGATTTTTTGGCCGCGGCAAAGCAACAGGAGGCCGAGATGGTGATGTTATGTTCACGAACCACTTGCAATGATACACTGACTTAAGTGGAAAAGAGACACTTTCGCCAGATTTTTCAGTGTCCCTCCGGGGATTTAATTGAAGGGGGGGGGGCTCTATTACAAGAATGACGAAGTACTCTTGAAAAAACCGCCCCACGAGATTATTGTAAAATCGAATACATTAGAGTTCGGACAAAGCCGGGTCCCGTACACGGGGACCCGATAATTCAATCAGGTAATTTTTAAAAAATGGGATTACGGCGATTTCACAAGTAATTATTAATCCCGGATTGAGCGCCGCGACAGAATTCGGATTTCAAATTTTCTCGTGCGATACGGGGATTTTTGAAATTCTGAGCATAAATTGTTTACCCTCAGTCCCTCTACTTTCGCCTTTCTGCTGTTGATCATCACCCAAACATTGTGCCCCCGCCGGCGCTGCAGTCGCAGCATTTCCATTTTGCGCCGCGGGAATTGCCGCGGGAATTGTTGTCGAACTCTTCCCAAACAGTGACGCCGATTGTAAAGATGAATGATTGCTGCTGCTCTTGTTGGATAAGCTCTGTGATGGGGTGAACTTGAACATTCTTCAAATAGACTCCCCTGGAGATGATACGGTAAATTGAACTCTCTTTAATATAACCCCACCCCCCTGTTGGAACACCCTAAAAGAACCCCCCAGGAGAGGATGAAAGGATGCTGTATTGCAAAATTGAACCCTATTTAACATAACCTCGTCCCCGTTGGAACACCCTAAAATAATCCCCCCCACGAGAGAATGCTGTTTTGTAAAACTGAACTCTTTTTAATAGAACTCCCGCCCCTGGCCGAGAGCGGGTATTAAAAAGATGAACACCTTTAAATAGAGTCCCCGCAAGTTATATAAAATTTCCCGCTTCATTTAATTACATCCTCTAATAGTACCCCACCATAAAGCATGGTACGCTTCATCCCCTCTTTACCTTTTGAACGCCAATGCTGGCAGCATGTTTTGGTGGTGGTGGACTCAATGCAATGGTCGTCTTGGCCAGCTTTACCCATTCTTCGTTTTCATGCTGCTGCTTCTTCTTTTGTGCCTTCATCTGGTCAATAATGTACTCCTCTTCCGCCTCATCTTCATTCGGCCATTTGTCTCCTCTTCCCATCCACCAGTCGACCATTTGTCCAACTCGTCCTGCGCCGCCGGTTACATCGTCGACCAAATGTCCAACTGGTCCCTCGCGTTCCCCTGCCATTTGTCCAAATCGTCCCACGGCTTCGACCATTTGTCCTCGTGCCGTCCTGCCTCTTCCGATTTGTCCCTTTTGCCTCATCGTCTGCTGAGTTGGCGACCACTCGTCCTTTTCATAATGGACAACCAACATCTGATCATCATCATCCATCCAATCCTCCTCCAAAATTGTGCCCAACATTTGCTGCTGTTGTTGTTGTTGTCCTATAAGCGCCGGAGGCATACCAAGACGGAAATTTTGGGGGGGGGGGCGGAAGTCTTAATATTTTTGACGAAAATATGAGGGATTTGAGCGATACGCGAAAAAACGGATTGAGCGAGATAAAAGGGAAATGTGAAATGGGAAGAATTCACTTAAAGTAGGGACTTAAAATAAAACGATGGATGATGCCCGGGAGGGAAAGCGATATGGGGGGAATGATCAAAGTGTGTCATCGGACAAAGGGGAAGAGAGGCAGCAGAGGGGTGAAGGGGAGGGCACAACAATAGGCGAAATGGGTGGGCGAAAAAAACCACTTCCAATGAGCCAGCGCCCAAAAATGTGCCTAAAGGGGGAGAGGGACCGGCGGATGGCACAAAGCCAAGCGGCGAGATTGACATCAATGCAAGAATGCGGGCAGCATCGCCAAATTATCAGATTGGACTTTTGTGTCGGGCTGAGGAGTTCCGTCGACTCGAGCGCATCGATAAATTCCCGAAATTCTAGTCGGTCGCCAACGGGCGCGGCGGAATCTCGAATTTGCTATAATGGCGCCCGGGAGCGAAACACAACATTGCGACAGCGGGGGGGGGGGGGGGGGAAAGGAGAGAAAACACTGCTGATGAATGTGCTGTGTTGTTTATATTTTTGTTATTCGGATTAAATGCCCTCCGGAGAAATGTACTGCACAAATCTGGGTTAAGTTTAATAACCGGGAGGGCGAAAATGGACGAAAGACAAATCACAACAAATCCAAGTTTGCTCGAATGTGGAGATATATGGGGGAGGGCAAAAGGAAGCCATCAAACACACCCCTACTCCGTTCATATCAATCTCAAAGCATTGGGGATTTGAATATGCGGCAAAGGGACCCTACGGCCGCAATGTACATGACACAACTCGCCGAAAGCCGCACCATTTTTAGACCTTGCCTTCTTCCGTTAGCTGTCCAATGTCAACAAACTTGGTAACATCTGAAAGCCCATACTGATTTAGTCGCTAAATAAGCGGACGGACGCAGACTCTGAAATAAAATTCACTAAAATGGGCTTTTTCGCCATTGGCAAGTTGGCCCGCTCCGTGGTGTCTCAAGTGCAGCAAGTGACAAGGGTTAAGCGTGATAAAAATGTTCGTTTTTTTACTGCCGAACCACACCCCTTTGTTGAGCGAAGCGAGACTCAATCAGTCAGCAGGAAAGAGCAATTTTAAGTGAATGGCATTTCCCGTGGGAAATTTGTAAAGCCAATCAAACACTCGTCGCGTTCAGTTTCGAACGCCGTTTCTTGTTGTGGCCATGTGTACTTTGTGTTGTCTTTCTTGTCAATATCTTACACAAAAGACCCCGTAAATTGCGAGGGAATACAAAAAGAAAAATGGGGATGACACACAAAAAGGTGGCGGTGAAATAATGATGCATGGATTGGGGGATGGATGAATGTGGTCGAGACGAGATGGATGAATGGGATTAAGGAGGTGTGGAAGAGGAGGATGAACGATGAGGAAGCGAATGGTCTCGGTCGATCGGATCGGTGTGTGGGTGCTCAACTCGCGCAGGGTGTCCAATAAATACGGTTTTTTGCTTTAATTGGACAATTTGTGTAAACCCTGGGCCACAAATCTTCCCCAAACATCATTATGATAAGTTGGCGGGGTGGTGTAGTCATATTTTAACAACAAAAAAGAAAACAATATATGATACTGTACAGCAAACAATAATCGGACACCCTGGCAAATCAAACAATAATCAATAATAGTAATTGAGGAGAGATGGGACACAGAGAACAGCGAGAGAAGAGAGAGAGACACACACAGAGCAGCAGCCGGCGGCATTTTTGTTTTGTGTTGTTTCTTTTTGCTTGCATTTTTCCTTTTTTTATTATTCAAAATCTTTATCCTCGAGATATTTGTACTCGAATGTGAATTGCTCCTTTTTCCGCTGCACCCACTTCTCGAAATCGAAGTACACATATGTTCCCTGGAAGGTAGAACAACAAAATTGTGGTGATTGATGGCACGAGAAAGAAAACGTAAACATAAAAAAAAACAATGAATTTCATAGATTTTTTCAGAAAGAAGAGTCCCATGGGTTTATGGGGCCTCAGAAAGTGGAGCTTTAGAAGCATTATTAAGAAAAATGCTACAATACTAAAACAAAACAAAAAACGATGGCGCGCGGCCGACCTGCTCAAAGTCGTCGGTTATCTGCTTGGGCTCCTCGTGCCGTTGGAACCACATCAGGTACCTAAGTGCGAGGGTTTTTTTCTGTTTGAAAATTTTACACACATTAAATGTTTTTTTTTATTTGGGAATAAAAAGTTTGCGGCTGAATGCAAATGTTTCCATCTTCACTCGTCTCACTTTGTGTGGAATCTCCACGAAAGCTTCTTCAGTGCTTTTGCTGCCAGCAGTTGTGCCCTTGACCCCTGAAAAAAAGAAAGAATGTGAGGGAGAAACAACGAGAAAATAAGAGGGAGAGAGAATGGGAAGGGAAAAGAAAAAAAGAGAGACCCAGCAGCGCACCTCCATGTAATAGAAGGTGAAAAACAACGCCTCGACGGACAACCGCAAATAGTATTCCAAACTGTCCGCGTTGGGCAGCGGCGCTTGCGGGTAGTAGGGCGGAGTTTGGCACGGCATCTTCGGCAGATAGCTGCGCGTCTTCTCGGAGTCCATTTGCACAGGGCATCGCGTCATGGTGGCGTCCAGCATTTGCAGCTGATAGTTGAGGTCGTCGTTCAGTGCAATCATGCCAAGCGGAGAGGCGCCAAGCCATGGCGGAATGACGGTCTATGATGGGGGCAAAATAATCGCTTTAATATCAAAGTCAAATGGTTTTTTTTGACGAAACGAATAAATAAAATTGGGCCTGTGGCATCTTGCTGCTTATTTAAAAACTTATAAACTTTAGGCTCCATAATCAATACCCGTAAATTTGTCCGTTAGTTAAAAAATTATCGAATTTCTTAGCCCTTCCACACAATATACGCACCTCCTGAGGTTCTCGGCTCTTTGGCTGCGGCGACTCGGTGCCGTTGAACAAAAACACTTCTTCATGCATGGATGCCATCGTTGTTGGTACGGCGGTTGCGGCACTCGCTGACGTTGTTGTTGCGCTGCAGCCGCCATCGCCCGTCTCCGGCGGAGCGTATGTCGCTGCCGCCGCGGCACATGCCGCCGCAACAACCGCAGGTGATGGCAACATGTTCAACTGCTGCTGCAGTTGTTGTTGATGCTGCTGTTTGTCCTTGGCCAGCAGAGAACTTTGCGGAGAAATGGAACAGCCGCCGCCGTTGTCATTCCGACCACCACCACCACCACTCTTCTCCTCGTCCACACTGGTCGTCGTTGTTGTTGGTGTCGTTGTCATTCCGCCGCCATGCACAGAAGAGACGTAGGAGGTGCCAAAGTTGGACGATTCCTCGTCGATGTCTAAACATTAAAGTGAGTGAGCGTGGCATGGTAGGCCGGATGCCAAAAAGTCCAGAATTCCGGAAAGTGGTGCCGATTTGTTACCCAAGCATTTCAAATTTCAACAACGGAACAACCTTCATGTTCCAAGCTGTCCGACTGAGAGACGGGCTGCACCAGCACAAGTTCCTCCTTCGTCGGCAACGAATGAGGCAGTGGGGCCGGCTGCTGCTCACTGGCGGCGCTCCCGTGCTGTTCCGCAGATGCGGTCACCCACGCGAACGATTTGGATGTGGTCGTGCTGTGTCGTGGCTTGTTGACGATTGACGACGAGCTTGGGCCAGCCGAAAATGGCGGTGGCGGCGGCACCATTTTGTTGTCCGCCGAATGTGTCGTCGTCCCAGTTGTCAGCGGTGTGGACGGAGCGGTTGTTCCGTTGAACAGGAATACTTCCTCATGCGTATGCGTGGAGGAAGAGGTCACCGACGAAGCGGTGGCGGTCGACGCATTCGCTGCTGTCGTTGGTGTGCCACCACTGGCTGCCGTCGTCGTCTCAGGCGTGGAGGCAGCCGCTCCAGCGGTTGGCGAAGAGACGTTCATCAGTTGTTGCTTGTCCTTGTTGATCGAAATTTGCGGAGACAAGGAACACCCGTTGTCGTTCAGCAGCAGCGCCTTCTCATCGTCCACGCTGGCGGTTGTAATGATGCTTCCAAGTTGCGAGAGGTAGGTGCCAAAGTTGAGTTCCTCGTAAATGTCTGAAGCCACATTTTAAATGCACAGGTGGCAGGACAAAACGGAAAATTCCATTGCTAACCCAGGAACTGAAACGCCACTGCAATAAAGCCTTAGGGGATGTGGCTTTGTTAGCCAAATCCTATTTCAAACCGCAAAAAATAGTGTAAAATGGTGTCAACTTTAGAGCAATTTGTGGCGCCCGAGTAAGTAAGTCAGTTAAATGCCGAAACAACCTTCTGGGTCCAGACTCTCGGGATCGTCATCATTTTCTGGGTCCAGCGCATCTATGTACATCTCCAACGGCTCCTTCAACTTGCCAAGCACATCCTTGATCTCCAGCTTTTCGTTGTTGATCATCCTCATGCACACCTCCAGGTTAAGCAGATGGAATTTTACCCTCTCCAAATGTTTTCTTAGCTCTTCCGCCTTCTGAAATTGCGAGAAATAGACACGAAATGGCACAAACAAATACGAGATTTGTTAAGTTAAATCCTTTGATTAATTGCCACCATTTGTGGATTTGAACCACGTGCCCTTCCTGAGTGTGATAGTATTTTTTTCCATTCCACCCTTTTCAAGGGAACTAATTTTAATGAAATTTTGATTTTTTTTTTCAAAAACAAATTGGTACAACATCGAAGTTTTTGCTGACAACAAATTTGTTCGCAACCCCCTCCCCTACCTCCTTCTCGTTCTTCTTCACATCATCCTTTTTGCCGCCCCGTTTCCGATTTGTGTCGGCCACGGAGGACAGTGTCTCCAGCTTGGACTCGGTCCTGTCAATTTCGTCCTGTATTCTCCGCATTTGGCACTAAATGAAGGGGTTCAATGTTCCTTTTTTTCCTGATTTCTTGGCACAAATTGTCTCCCAACCATACATTCAGCCATTCAATGGTCTCGCATTTCTCCTTCTCGCGCGGGTCCAGCTTGTCCTCCGCCGACAGTCCCTGCTTGCTGTGCGGCTTCGTCTTGTTCTCGCGCTCCACATCCTTGAATATCTCCATCCTTTGCTCAATCAGTTTCCGAAACTTTGAGAGCGAATCCTTGTCCTTTACAAACAAACAAAAAATAATCCAAAAAAAAAGCCGAGAAAAAACCTTAATCTCCGAAGAATTTTGCCATCCCTTGATCTGGTCTCTTAACCTTTGCAGCTTTTTTATCTCCTTTTTCAAGTCATCCTGGAATTTCTCCCGTTGATTTTCGCTGTTTGCTTCGTTCATTTTCTCCATGATGTCATCAAATATTTCAAAGCCTTCGTCGATCTAACACAAATGTTAAAAAATAGGGCTGATGAAGCACAAGTAGCACCAACACACACACCTTTTTATAGCACTTATCAATTTCGTTCAGAAGTTTCCGCTTTTCGGCCATTTTCACATGCAGTTGGTGTTGGGTCTTTGTGTCGTTTAATAAATGATGTTTTACTGGCTCAAGGCCAAAAATTGTTGCGATTGTTGTTCTCAATTCACAAGAGAGTTGCAAGCGTTGTAGAAAAGCTAAGAATAAACAACAAAATACAATATTAAATATTAATTTTGTTCACTTTTTTACATACTGTACATTTATATCTCACTCTCAAGAGCACCCAAAATTACACAAAAGTAAATCCATTAATGAGGCAACAATACGGCTTTATTAAGTCCAAATTTACATATATTTTTTAGCCCGATTATATTAGCGGCTTTTCCTTCCTTTGCCAAACAATAATTAATTAGCTTTACTGTTTAGTGTACAATTAATTGATGTATAGTAGTGGTATTGTGTTAACTCAGAACCGAAATCACAAAAAGTGAACACGGACAGAGCAGAGACACTAACTAAATAAGTGCGAAGAAACGAATGGCTGGGGGGCAGGGGGAAGAACAGCCAAAATTGAAAAAACCAATTAAACTTGGAATGGAAATGAGAGGAGTCCAGACACACAGACATGTCAGGGCAGACAAAAAAAAATGCAGGGAATTCGTTGCAAAAATGAAATTTTCTTTATTATTGGATTTTTTAAGCTAGCGCAAAATAACGGATTTTTTGGCGGTGAATGTTGTGGAAGGAAAGCGATGAAAAAGGACGACGGACACAAAATAATTATCTTTGGCTTTGACTCACTCATTCCATTCATTTTATGACTCGGACTTCGTTTTATGCTTTAATGTTGTAACACATAAACAAAGTGTCAATAATATATTTCTTCAGTTTCTTTTTCGCAACAATTATCCTATTTATCTGCTTAAAATTATCACATTTATCCGCTTTGTGCCATTTTCTAAATCCCCATTTTTCAGGTTTTAAATTGTGAATTTGAATTTTGCATTGCGCCTCCTATTTTTGTATTCATTCATCGCCTTTGTGGTGTTTGTTCCCCTAAAGGCTCTCCTTCCCTGAGGAAACAACAAAATGGAGTCCATTCACCGCAGTGAAGAGATGTGAGAGATCTTTGCCGGATGCACAAACACCAGGGATAGGATTCCGAATTTATGGACCCTTTAGATCCAAGAATTCTGACCGAACCCTTCGGTCCGGGATTTTGGATTCTGACTTTTATGCATCCGGTTAATCACTGACGCACACACAAATGTATTTAATTCATCAGGACTTGCTGGCCTTTTTGGTTCGGGATTCCGTCGAGTCCTTTTTAGTCCGGGATTTAGATTTCGGCTTTTTTTTTTTTTTGCATCCGCTTATATCCCCGACACCACAACTTATGAATTATTATCCACTCCCTTTTCAGGTGCTTGGCACAGCTATTCCTGCAAAAAGAAGCCGCTTATGCGTGTGTTGCTGAGCTGGGCGAACTTGGACTTGTGCAATTCCGCGATGTGAGTGTGGGTTTTGACAGGAAATTTCTGCTTGAGAAGCGCGATGCTTAATTGTTGTGTTTATTTAGCTCAACGAAAAAGTTAACATTTTCCAACGAAAATTTGTGACGGAGGTCCGTCGTTGTGATGAAATGGAGCGCAAATTGAGTATTTTTTTAAATAATTTATTACTTAAATGTCTGAAAACTTAATTTATTTATTTTGACCAGGGTTTCTTGAGACGGAGATCAAAAAGGACGGCATTCCGATGCTTGACACCGGCGAAAGTCCCGAAGCGCCGCCACCGCGTGAAATGTTCGACTTGGAGGCAATACGATGATAATTATCTAGAGACCGTGTCCGCAACAGGGTTTTGCAGGGCCGGCTTTTTGCTTTCTGGGAAAAACAGGATCATAATGTTGGGAACGACAGGGCACCCGAAACGTTATTTTTAAAATGTCAACCCTGCCGGCCATGTAAATTAGTAAAAGACCCAAAATTTTCAGGCAATTTTTGAGAAACTCGAAAACGAGCTCAGAGAAGTGAACCAAAATGAGGAGATGTTGAAGAAGAATTTTGCAGAATTAACCGAACTGAAGCACATTCTCAGAAAGACGCAGCAGTTCTTTGACGAGGTAATTTTCGTTTTTTTTAGAAGGGCGAATTTTAAAAACGCAGGAATTAATTATCTTTATAGATTTTGTTTTTTTTTTACATTTTCCTTTGTGTGGTGGTGCCTTAGCCCCCATGGGATGGTTTAGTTTTTTTGAGAGAGTCACTTCCTGTTTTCCCGAGATTTATTGTGTGCTTTTTTTGCCGCTTGCTTTCTGTCCTTTTTCTCCTCCGCGTTCCGGGACAGGTGACTTTCGAACGGCACCATGATTGTACAAATTGCCTGCCCAAGAAAGTGATATGACCCAAAAATTTCGGACAAGCAACATCAATCAATAATAGAGTATCACAACATTTAATATGTTGATTACTCGTTGTTGCGTTATTCTTTGGGGGGTGTGTTCTTTTTTTCCCTCTGCTTCTCTTCCCTCTCTCGCTGTCTGTCCGTTTGCTAAATTATTGCCAGTTTGAGGCTTTGCTTGTTGTCCATGCTTTTGTCTTTGTTTTCCCCACCTCCTCTCCGCGCCCATCTTCCTTGCAACAATTCGCTGCCAAAAAAAGGTTGAGTCCGAACGGCGTGCCTGGGCGTACGCATCGGCGCCGGGGGGCCCAAAAAGGTCGACGGCGTCCTATCATGTGGAAACACGTTTGGACGATGTGGAGCAGCCGCTGCTTGGCGCTGCTGAGCAACATGTCATGGACAATGGTTTCTCCTCCCGTTTGCGTTTTGGGTTGGTCCCATTTTTTTTTTTGGTTCAATTTACTTAGAGTAAAGAGTAATAACATATTTTTTTTTTGTGATGTGACAGTGTGGTGATTGATTTATGCTCAAATTATTTTCATCATTTTTGGTCCTTTTATATGCAGACATAGAATTTTGGATAATCGAAAAATTTGTGGTAATGTAATGTGTATATTTCTGTTATAATGGCTAACAAGTTGAGAGCACAACAAATGGACTTCAGGCTATCCAAATCCGCTCGCTATTTGTTAATTATTCCTATCTTTTTTATCCCCCAATTTCACTCACAAATTATTTGAATAACAATATGGGGTATACCAACCATCACACAAAACAAAATTCATATGCAAAATTGGCAGACATTGACACTGTGATTGGGTGGGAGGAGAGGTGATTGGACCCCCGATTGATCGATCATTTTTGACCCAAAAATGTGCGGCCATTTCTCTCCATCAAACAGAACGAAGGTGAACAACAGGCGTTGAACACGCTTGCCCAAGAAGAACTGTTTACGGATGACGGCTCTAGCCTAATCCCCGCTACCGAAGGTGGTCGGGCAACGGACCCCGTCCCGGCAAAGGGCCATTTAAAGTGAGTGGATGAATAAATGGACAAAATGATATATAATCAAAAAATGAACGAACATGCACTGCACAATAAAAAACCAATCTACCACGGCTCTATCGAATCACTTTTTGCAATTTGGGCACCATTTCACCGCACTGTCATTCCACATATTTTTTTTTTTTTTGCTGGTGGCTTTACACAATTGATATGCATAAAAAATTGTCCATTTTTGACACAGAATTTTCATTATTTTCAAAATTGTAACTACACATTTTCTCTTATTTGCCCTCTGGTTTTCTCTTTTGGTGTGTAAAGCCACCAAAAAAGGACACAAAACTTGTTTTTATTTTTTTATTATCACTACCATAAAGTTAATGAGCCCAAATTTGCAGATTCGTCGCCGGTGTTATTCTTCGTGAGCGCATTCCGACATTTGAACGCTTGTTGTGGCGCGCATGCCGTGGCAATGTGTTCCTCAGGCAGGCGGAAATCACCGAGTCACTCAGTGACACTGTCACTGTACGTAATAATACATGCAACAATTTATTAGCATCTAATTAAAATATATTTGCACCAAAAGCGTAATTAATCAGTGCTTTTTATTTCCCGTTTTTAGGGCCTTGCGGTCCAAAAAGCAGTGTTCATTATTTTCTTCCAAGGCGAGCAACTGAAGAGTCGGATTAAGAAGATTTGCGAAGGGTATGTTTTTAAAGGGGTGAGAGCTATGGCCCGACATTTTTGGGCCTCATGTCGATATAGAGTCGTTTTGGAAATTTTGTTTGAAATTTAAACGATACATTTTTTGTCTATTTCCTTTCAGCTTCCGTGCTTCCATCTATCCATGCCCGGAAACGCCGCAGGAGCGACGCGAAATGTCCATTGGGGTGATGACCCGCATTGAGGACCTGAAGACGGTGCTTGGACAAACGCAGGACCACAGGCACCGAGTGCTGGTATTGCACTATGGGGAAAGGGGTCATCAAAAAAAAAAATTTAATCATATTCTGGCTTTAATTTTTCTATTGGCGTTACAACGGCTGTCACTAAAAAGACACCAATTAAGTTTGAACTCCCCGTAGTAAATTGGCACATTTCCAGGTGTCCGCGGCGAAGAATGTGCGCATGTGGTTAGCAAAATGCACGAAGATTAAGGCCATCTACCACACGCTGAACTTGTTCAACTTGGACCAAAAATGTTTTATTGCCGAGTGTTGGTGCCCCGTTGCGGAACTTGACCGAATTCAGCGAGCACTGAAGACAGGAAGTGTACGTTGTTTTCGGTGTTATGTTTTTTTTCAAAAATGGAAAATGCCCATTTTTTTGCAGGACGAAAGTGGCAGCACTGTGCCCTCAATTTTGAACAGAATGGACACCCCGGAGGCTCCGCCCACATTCAACCGAACCAACAAATACACCCAGGGCTTCCAGGCGCTCGTTGACGCCTACGGCATAGCCAACTACCGGGAGATTAACCCAGGTTATAATGATGTTTGGTATGGCATCGCCAGATTTTGGTCAGGAATAAAGAAAATTAAGCGTTTCGGCATTAGGACAGAGTTGACCGGCGGCTTTTTAGGCTACTAGGATGGACGAAGGTTTTATTGTACTATTACTTGGCCATGGATATACATGGTCCTCGGCCTTCAACAAGATGATGTCCAAACATTATTCACTTTCTCATCTCATCATTTCTTATCTGTTCAGCCCCCTACACAATGGTCACTTTTCCGTTCCTGTTTGCGCTGATGTTTGGCGACATGGGCCACGGCTTCATCATGTTCATGTTTGCCCTGTACCTGGTGGTGAAGGAAAAGCGTCTGGAGGCTCAGCGCATCAAGGACGAGGTGAACAGACAAAGAAAAAGCGATCTAATTCGATAATGGCATTTTAAGTGAGAAAAACTTTTTAGATTTTTCAAATGTTCTTCGGTGGTCGTTATCTCATTTTTTTGATGGGCCTCTTCTCCATTTACACCGGCCTCATCTACAACGACGCCTTTAGCAAATCGTTCAACCTTTTCGGCTCTTCCTGGCTGAACACGTACAGCCCCGCTGACCTTGTGGACAAGAACCCGGAGCAACTCCTTACACTTCTGCCTGAAACGGCTTTTGTAAGCGGCGATGGTTTTGTGAAATTTTTTTTTGATAAACAAACAAATTCGAAGGCATCATCACCCTATCCCATTGGTGTTGATCCGGTGTGGAACCTGGCTGAGACCAACAAGCTGAACTTCTTGAACTCCATGAAAATGAAGGCGTCCGTGATCATCGGCATTGCGCAAATGACTTATGGCGTTGTACTCAGTTACCACAATTACAAGTAGGCACAGCTGTTTTTTGCTGCATTATTTACAAATCGGGTTTCATGGAGTCTTATTTAATAAATTAATTATTCTGATTTCATATCCGTTTATCAGGTACTTTGGATCGGATTTGGACATAAAATTCACATTCATCCCGCAACTGGTCTTTCTGTCCTCCATTTTCATCTATCTTTGCTTGCAAATTGTTGCTAAATGGCTTTTTTACGATGCCCAGGTTGACCGTTCATTTTTACATCATAATATGTACCATTTTCTTCAATTTAAAGAGCGGTCACACGGTGTTCAGCTACGACTATCCGGGTTCCCATTGTGCCCCGTCATTGCTGATCGGCTTGATCAACATGTTCATGATGAAGTCACGGCGCAAAGGCTTCTACTTGGAGGATGGGAAAACCGTTGATCCAACGTGCCATCTCAACTATTGGTACCCCGGACAGGTATGGCCATTCATTTAGAATAGAGTAATGAGCAGTGTGTGTGTAAGTGGTCATGGATGTCACCTTTCTGGGATGTAACTAAACCGGGTTCGTCCTTTGGGGCCGGGACTCAAGCATTTTTCGGGAAAATGACCGGGTTCCGACCTTTTTTTGGGTTCGCAATCTGGCTTTTTCTACGTCTGTGTAGATCGCTGATACCTCCTACCTGTACACCACGGATGGGGTGTTTAATCAAGCGGAATTTAGTCATTTATTGAATCGATTTGCATCCCGGTTGCCGTTGGCTGCATTTTTGTGATGCTGTTTGCCAAACCGTACGTGCTTTGGCAACAGCGGCAGCGCCATGCAATGTCTGGTGGCGCCGGCATCCACCACCAATTGGTATCAGCCCATTTTACTGCATTTTGCACATTTATAGGCCATAGCGGAGAGAGTGTTGTTGGGGTTGGCCACAATGGCATTGCCCGTGATGTTGTTGGTGAAACCGTTGTGCATGTGGAAGCGGTTGTGCCGCGCCGAGGCAGTGGCGCAGTCGCAGCAACGTCGTCGTTCTCAACAGCGACGCGGCACTGCCGACACGGACTATTTTTCCTCCGCCATTGCGCAGCCAGACGAAGGCTTTGTCGACGAACACCACCAGCAACAACGACGCTCGTCTAACACTGTCCGTTTTTTTGTGGTTGTGGTCATGCCTTTGGCATAGAGGCGGATGGGGCATTGAATGTGTACCATGGATGTAATCGGATGCCAAAAACGAAAGTCCTGAATTTCGAACTTTAAAAAGGTCTGTATTATCTATCCTTTATCTGGACAAGGTCCGGAATCCGATTACATCCCAATGTGTACCGCCTACCTATGTTTACATTATTTGCTGCTTTCCTTTGTTCCATTCTTGCTTTGCGCTCATTAGTATGTCAGTTTTTTTGCGGTTTTTTATTTTAGCTTTATATCGCTTTGTCTCTGTTTTATCATGTGTTTTTTGGTGCTTCATGTTGTCTGTGAACTACCCACTGTTTTTTGCATGTGTGACGGGCTGCTTCTCAACACCAAGCGCACCTTCCTGATTAGATTATGTGCCACGACATATATGGCCATCAACTCGGCATGTAACAACATCTGCTGTTGCTGTCCATCCAGTTTTACTACCATCAATCATACAATGCATGATGTTATTGATATATAAGCATATATTGTGTGCGTGTTTGTGCCGTGGCGTGATGTATTGTTAGTGTGACGTCGTCTTTGTGTGAACATACCCCCGCCACGCTCTCTCTCCTTTTGTGCTGTTTTACCGCATCCTATTCCCATTTTTGCACAATATATTTTTTTGTTGTTTATTTAAATATGCCATCAACATTATCAGAGTGTTCATGCCAACATGGAGGAGGACGGCGCCGAAGTTTTGCACAATCAACAAGACGACGACGAAATGCACAAAATACATATCGCGAAACAACAACAGCAGCAAGGACAACACGGCGACGGATCATTCGGTGACATCATGGTCTACCAGGCAATTCACACCATCGAATTTGCACTCGGCTGCATCTCCCACACAGCGTCCTACCTTCGTCTTTGGGCACTGTCGCTGGCACATGCCCGTAAGTGTGGGAAGAAGGTGGAGATTCCTGGTCAGGGTTTACGTGTGGTTGGTTGACCGAAACGTAGCCGACTTTTACGGCAACCTGCCTGGTCGCGACCGATAGTCGAGTTCTTACCGATGGTCGGAAAGCGACCTAACCGGAACCAGGCCGCGGGTATTTTCGCCGAAACCCTAGAATTGCCTTACCCAACTCAACTTGGGTGAAAATTTAATGCGGCGTCTTGCTGGTGGACCCACCGTTTTCGGCATTGTTTCAACTCATTGTCAACCCCTCACCATTTAAGAACTGTCCGATGTTCTGTGGACAATGGTGCTCAGAAATGGGTTTACCGAGAGCGGCTATGTTGGTGCCGTACTCACTTATCTGATGTTCATCGTTTTTGGCACGCTCACTCTGTCCATCCTTGTGCTGATGGAGGGACTGTCGGCCTTTTTGCACGCACTCCGTCTCCACTGGTAAGCCAAATTTTTCTTTCCAAAAATCCCACGAGGGTGTTCCGTCCGAGGGGGGAGGTCAAGCCGGTAACGAATGGAGGGGGCTAATCTGAATTGGAAAAAAATTTGACCGCCGGGGCCTATTAGAGAGGGCGGGTTCAAACGGAAAATGGTCTACTAGAGAAAATACGGAATGCACCGCAACAACCATATCGATTGCACTCACAATTCTCTGCATTTCTAGGGTCGAGTTCCAGAGCAAATTCTATGGTGGCACAGGGCACCCATTTATGCCGTTCTCATTCGACAACATTCTGGATGAGTCGCGCAACAGTGAAGACAGTTGATGGTGAAGGATGATATGTTTGATCGCTTAAACCCGGCATTCACTCCCCGCCCCCCTCCGCTCCTCCAATCAATGTGACGTTAGGGACCACGAAGGTCTTATTACACTCTGTCAGATATCCACCTGCACATTTCCTTCTCCGCATTTGCTAAGTCGAACAAAAAGCAATCGTATACAACAACCTATCTGTCAATACAAATTATGCTAATATATATTTTGCACGAATTCTCTTCCTCGTTCGATTTGTGTGTATGTTTTCCGGAGGATGTCCAACAAACTGATTAATGGTCACCATGCATTTTCATTGGCTTCCATTGAGCTTATTTGCCATCGAATATGTTATGTATGCATTTCCGAGTTTTTCGTCCTTCTCTGTTCTCATGTCGATGCATCATTTCTCCTGTTCTGGGCTTCGTGCCAACGGCTTTTCTTACCCAATTTCCCGTGCATTCCCCCTGTTAGCTCATCTCATCTGGTAGATAATAAAAAATGGCATCCAAGTTGGGTCAATTTGATCGGCAATTTTTATCATGAAATTGTTGTAAATTGGGACACCAACACTTTGATCCGGGCTCGTGAATATGCTTTTTGTCGACTTCTAAGTCGGCCTTTTCCCCAGGATAAGTGGACACTTCAAAGTTGTGTTATGCCAACAAAAACTGCTTGATATCGACAAAAAATACCGCATGCATTTGGTGCATATTCAGTGGACAGACGGACACTTTCACCAGTTTATGCATTTGTACTATTGTGCGACTAAATTTCCAAAAAAAAACAGGAAGTGAATGGGACTATCTTTTTTCGAATCTTTTTGACACGCCATTGAGATGAGAGATTCACCGCGCGGTTCGCTTCGTTGTTTGGCTGCTTCCTGCCGAGATTTGCTTGCGACTGCTGCCTTTTTTGCCGGACGACCAAAAGTTTGCCAACATGTCGGCCATGTCTATACAGGGACAACAATTCAAATGTTCATTACATCATCATATTGTTGGTCTTAATAAGTCGCAAGTATTTTACCTGGCATGTCAACCTTCGGAAGTTGCATGCTTTGCATTTCCTGCAACATAATTAAAATTTATTATAGTAATTACTGAGTGACAATCAGAAAAAGAAACGGTTCTGCCGACCTTTTGCACATTCGGGTCTTGGGCTGCCAATTTGGGCTGAAAACATTTATTTTGTCGGAATATATGCGTTTTTTTATTTAAATAACAAAAAAAACTGACCATCAACACAACAAGCAGGAACGCGACACCCATCATCAACACCATGGGGTTCATCAGCACGTCGGTCACACGCCACTCTTCGCGTACACGGAAATATTTCATCGGATGCCGCGCAGTCAGTTTGACCGGGTAGGGCAACGTGGACACCGCGTTGGGCTTAAACACAATTTAAGAGGGTGTTAAAAAAGTTATGATTCATTGGACGACACTCGGAAATTTTCGTTCTATTCGACACCGGACCATTCGATATTAGAATTCCTAATTTTGTTTTGTTCAGACTAGGAGGGATATACACGGTCAGGGACAACAGGGTCACCATTTGCCAATCAAAACATTTTTGTAAGACAATTTGTACAAACTTAGAATCATTTCCAAAGCCCTACAAAGTTGGAAGCATTGAAAAAGCCCCCTTTGTTGTTGAGAAGGGAGTACCTGCAACAGATTAAGACGCCTGGCCCGAATTTTGCCCGCACTGGTGATGTCCACACGTGCGGAGTCGAACACAAAGTCGGCACTGGCCACCTCGAGAATGTAAGAGCCTGACGGGACGTCGGGAATGGCAAAAGTACCGTCCTGGCTGTAACATAAAAGCAAATGAAATGGACTTTTAAGATGAGGAAAGCAGGGAGAGCCATAAAATGGACGACACCCAACTCGTACTGCGACCTGTGTTATAAGTATAGACTGTCTAACCACTCACTGTCTGTACTCTAGTGTAAAACAGTACGAGTCGGGGTAGTACGAGTTCGACCAGTACGAGTCGGGGTAGTACGAGTAGGGTTTTTACCCCATAAAATAAGCGAATCCAGACCCATAAGACGCCGGAATTCAGTTTTACAATACATCCCTAATATCAAAAAAAAAAATGTCTGGCAAGAGAATGAAACATATAAATCTGATGAATTTGAGGGGTTGTGTAATTGGGCGCCGTAAATGTAGAGGGAATTTGACTTTGCATTCTACACCACCAAAAAATATCATATATAGAAAAATGAACGAACCGAACAAATCCGACAAATTTGCCGTAGTCCAAAAACACACGAGCCCCCGCCCTCCAGTTGGGCCTTGTGTGTTGCATTTCGGCATTCACTACAGCTTTGCCCTCAACGGTGAACATTTTGGGGGTTGACGCTGCCGGCGTCATTTGGTCATTCGACACCGATGTGCTGCTGGACGAAGAATTTTGCTGATGCAGCTTCTCCGACGAAACAACGACACCAAAAACGAATGAAACAAATAATTTGAACACAAAGAAGCGCAACATTCGTCAGTTTGTCACAAGTGAAAACTCTAGAGATCGGAATATGTGCTGAATTACTAAAAACAAATCGTGGAATTTACAAATCGAAATAAAATTATTTAATTAAAACAATTCACATTTTGCCAGGATATTTTATTATTCGTGTCGAAAACCCAAATGTTCACCCAAACGGAGAAAATCAGGGATCAGCATTTCGGAAATGGACCAGGACAGGAATCGAATCCCTGATTTGAACAGGGCCCTTCAGGATACTGGCAAAATCCTGATCCTGTCCGATCTCTAGAAACTCCTATGCATTTTGAGGATAATAATATTCTGCGTCTATATACCGACTGATGATTACCTATATGTAACGAAATGAGATCAATGGGGGTTTATGCATGAAAAACGGCGCACACAATATAACACAGATACAGAAATCAGAATACATAAACATTTTTCGTGTCATTGTTCAATGATCGATCACCAAGTACCGCCGCCTCCATCGAATCCTCCACCTCCCGTGCCACATCCGCCGCTACCACCAAATCCGGTTGCGCAACCACCACCGCGGGACAAGGAATTGGCAAGCCGAACGCCGACCATTGAGCCCATCATGGCACAACTGGTAGCCTCGAGACTGTTGACGGCGGCAAGTAAACCTGTAAAAAAATTAACTGATTTAAATGCGATTGTGGTCATAAGCGTGTATAAAATATCAGATGTTTCGATTTTTTCCTAAAGTCTTAATAAAGCAAAAACGAACAATCCTCGCGAACATCTTTTTTCCTGCACATGCACACACAGCACACAATGACGACGATGCACACAATGATAATAATACTGAAATCGGGAAAAGCGATTAAGAGACGCGCGGTTAAACTCGGACCAACCAATACAATAATTTGGTTTTTTTTTATTGGGCATTGGGTTTTCATCGATATTTCATCAACCAATAAACGAAACAATTTTTCTTGTGTTTGTATTGGTACCAATATATTGTATTGTTTCATTTGGGTACTACTCACCCAATCAGCGCTAAATTCCCGTAAGTCCAAAAAGAGTTCGTCTCCTCCTCCGGCTTTGAAGTCCCAGCGGTGGTCATTGAGGACGACGGCGAATGCATGTCAGCGTTTTGATCAATCGCATTTTGTTGACTAAATTTTCCAAAAAATTGGGAAAAACGATTTTGCCCAATATTTCTTGGGTTTGTATTTGGTGTCCAATATATTGTATTGTTTGTTTCATTTGGGTCACATATGAGTAAGTCCTCCTCCGCCGATAGTACCGCTTTGTCTCCTCCTCGTCCTCCGGATCCAAAGTGGTCGGCTCCAAAGTGGTCGGCACCATAATGTCGTCGTTTGAATTCACTGTCTCCTCCGGCGGCTTTGAAGTCTTAGCGGTGGTCATTGAGGACGACGGCGAATGCATGTCAGCGTTTTGATCAATCGCATTTTGTTGGCTAAATATAAAAAACAAAGAATTTTACGCGAATTTAAAAAAGTGATTGAATTAAATGTTGATCAATGATCAAATGCCTTTACTTACCTCTGCTCGTGCAGACTGTCCACAGCACAACAGCAAACGTTAAGGAGCAGCAGCATTGAGAAGAGCAATGGCAGAACACTGCCAGAAATCGTGAAGGCCATTTGACGCAGAAATTAAATATGTTGGGGAAAAAAAAGTGAATGCGTAAAAAGAACGGAGGAAGGAATTCGACCGCTTTTATACCCAAATCTCATTTAATTTTTTTTTTTTCCAAATAAAAATTTTTTTTTAATTTTTTTTTCCGTATAAAATGGACAGAGACATTCCACATGTTTCCATTATTCTTTCCACACATATTATTGCTGCATAATCGTCCACGTTCCCTTGCCTATTATTTCCCGCCTATACCACCATGGTAATAATTTTGTCATTTTACTGTGTAGAGAGATCGAACAATATGTACCAAGAATAGTTTAGGACGACATCCAACTCGTACTGGTCGAACTCGTTTAACGCCCGACTCGTACTGCGGCATCTGTTATAAGTATAGACTGTCCAACTACTCACTGTATGCACTTACGTGTAAAATAGTACATACGAGTCGGGTTGAACGACGAGTTCGACCAGTACGAGTTGGGTTTTTACCGAATATTTATTGGTGGGTGGAGTGCGTTTGTTCGGTCTCTAATTTGTACTTCATTTTAATCCTAATTTTAATTGTCTTTGTTCAATTTAAGGCACACACTCCTCCTGCAACTGCTGGACGGCGCGCTCGTCGCTTCATTGGTCTCGTCCGCGTCGGCAGCGTCCATCGATTGCGCGTGCTGATGGATTCACTCAGCGCCAACGAATTGCGCACTTTGCTGCACATGGAATATGCTGACCTGCTGGAAAACAACACAATTTTCACTCCGCTTGTGATTGCTGTATACAATGGACACGCCGGAACAGTTGCACTTTTGGTAATAAAAGTTTTCTTCAATTTTAAGCCGGCCGGCACCGAACAATGGAATTGTTTTTTTCAGTTGGAAAAGGGTGCCAATGTGCAGCAGACGTCATCCTTTACAGTGAACCAACGCACATATGGTGAGAAACAGAGCATTTTTTTAAATAATTATTTCCGAATTTCAGTCGTTACACCGCTTTGGTGCAATGCCGCGATTGGGCGTTCGAATGTGTGCCAAGTGCTAGTCTCAAATGGTGCCATTGTCGACCTGGGAACGGACTATGGTGAGACACCGCTGATGGCGGCATGCCGCTTAGGACGTCGTTTGGGCCACGGTCAGTTTATCACCAGATTTTATCAACAACATAATTAACCATGTCTCCCTAACATTTTTAGTTCGTTTTCTCATCGAAAGTGGGGCGAGCATTGATCTTCCGAATAACAACGGAATCACGGCACTGATATGGGCGGCACTTTACGGAAGGGTAGGAGACCTTTGTAATGTAAATGATTAGAATATTTGTTTTATTCCCAGCAGGTGGGCATTGTGCGATTGCTACTCTCCCATGGTGCGCAAACAGGGACGATGGACAACACTGGTGTGTTTTTGATTAGAATTTCGGTATAAAAATCGATAATCGGTATTATAATTAGATTAATTATCGGTCGATCGATTTTTTTACAAAAATTCGTTAGGAATATTTGCACTGTTGGTGGCCACTGTACGAGACCATTTGGAGCTGTGCATTGTGTTGGTGGAATCAGGCGCAGATGTCAACCAGACGGCAGTGGACGAATACACGGCGTTGATGGAGGCTTGCAGAAAAGGACATTTGGAAATTGGTCAGTGGTCAACAAAACTTCATTTTTGCCATATTTTCCCTGATTCAACTCCCATTTTAACAGTTATTTTTCTGACCGAGCATGGTGCCGACATGGA
The DNA here is from genome assembly GCA_024500135.1 of Heterodera carotae. Classification (NCBI taxonomy): domain Eukaryota; kingdom Metazoa; phylum Nematoda; class Chromadorea; order Rhabditida; family Heteroderidae; genus Heterodera; species Heterodera carotae. Next base: position 28,043 of record JAKKIK010000038.1, read on the forward strand.
ACACGCAGACATTGATGGTTTCACTGCACTGATGTACGCGTCCATGGAAGGCAACGCAGAAGTGGTGGAACATTTACTGACGACGGGTGCGAGCACTGAACCGGTGGACAGAAACGGTGAGCAGAATGAGTGCCGTTTTATGAGCCATTTATTTGAACCCAATCCCTAAATTAAGGCAGAACAGCAATGGACTTGGCAGCCGCCAATTTGAATGATGACATTGTGAACATTCTTCGTGACGCTGCTGAGCAAGAGGACCGTTGAGGGGTAAAAAAAGCGGACACATTTTTAAAAACAATTTTTCATTTGTTTTAGGCAGTTCGGACAGATGTGATATGACAAATGGAAGGAATCGTGAGACAAAAGAAGCCAAATCGGATGATGAGAAGCAAACTTATACAGAAGAAGAGGACATTGATCACATAATTTATTTGCCGCCATAAGAGAAAGTGCCATTAACATTTGATCTGTTTGTTATAAATTATTGTAATTGCTCTGATCTGTCTGTTGTGTTCATTTCTCATCAAATTTCTCTGAACTCATTCATTTCCACTGTACTATAAATGACCAAATGCGTACCAAGACTGTGGCTTTCAGTGAGGTGGTGGAGAGCTATAATAAGAAAGTAGTCAATCTTTGAGACAGCTGCCATGCCACTGATCCATGTTGTTGGAGCAGATTTTGAGGTTGGACAAATACGTTTGTGCAAATGTTGCGTCGTTGCCTACCGCCAGTGTCACAATTACCAGCCGTTGGGTGCAATCTGCTTGCTGTGCATGCCCGACAGCACTGCTAATATAAGAGAGCGGACGCGAACCCGGCCCATATTATTGCCTAATTCATGGCACGTCCATTACCCGTACGGACCCGTACTTTTGGCCGGAACCCGGTATGGGTGCTTCCCCGGTACGACCTTTGATTTTTTTTTTTTGGATTTCTATTCAATTTTTCAGTCGTTACTCGAACAAGTTGAAGGAAGATAAAGATTTCCCAGACAAACCAAAAAAAAAAAATTTATTTTTATTACTGATCATTGGCATCCCAAGCTACCATAGACACACGCGCCCATTAAATGTCGCAAATTAATACACAAAAATATTGTTGTGAACAGCAGCAAACAAGAAAAAGAGACAATTATTAGTTGAACCGCTTCAGGAACTCTTCTGCCGATGTGCGCGCCCGTGCGTTCAGCGCAAGCTTCATCTCACTCACTTCCTAAAAAGTGGTATCATGGTATTGTGTGTAAGTGCAACATGGGTTAGCCGCGCACAAACATAAATTTTTTTGAAAATTCGAGGACCAAGGCGGCAAACACCTTAAATTATATTTAATCCTCTTTACAAGGATAGATAAGCCTCCTCGATGAAAGAAAATTTATTTTTGTGAGGCATTTAAAGCATGCCCAATTGCTATTGTAGATTATTTAATCCAATCTTGGTGGTCATCCGTCTTGTGAGAAATTGGACAGAGCCATAGGAAAAAAAACTAACCCCTCTATTGGGTTAAAATTTTTTTATTTATTTGACCTTGTCAATTTCCTGCATAAAATGGATGAGAAAGTCGATCAGTTTGTGTTTGTGCATTATTTGCGTGTGCGTTGCAGTGATCAGAAAACTGATGTCAAAGCCGGGCATCGGCTTACGTCTCAGTATGATGAAATTGTCTGCGCGTTGGCACATAAACTTGAAAAGGGAGATGGGGTTTAAAACAAAACTTTCTAATGTCACGATCTGTTAGCTATTTTATCCAAATTCGCTCGAAAATTTCCTAGTTTCATGTTTTCAAAGCCAAGCGGTCTAAGTGAGGGTCGTCAAATTTGGTCAGCAACCCAGAAAAATGGTTTATTTTTGTCGGCAAAAACAACGAAGTATTTAACAAGTTAATTTATGTTTCTGTCCACCTTTGTGAATTTGTTGCACAAAATCTTCTCAATTTCGTCCGCCTGTTTGACCCGAATGCTCATCCGAACTGAATTGATTGACGGCTCAATGAGCACAGCCTCGAGCTTGTTACGGCACACCATCACCGGTGTCATCAGCAGCTCCTTGCTGGTCCGGACTTCAATCTGTGAGCGGAATAAATCTAAGTGTATGAAATCGAGTCCGGAATTTGGTCAAAACCGAGTTCAGTTCGTGAACAGTAACACTGAAACCCTGCAGAATACCATGAACCTCAAACCTTGAAATGAGTCAGACCAACAAAAAAATAATGCAATTTTGAACTCTCTCACATTGATAAGGGCAATTCTGGATAAGGGCAATTCTATGCAAGGACTTGCCTCTGGCTTATTGTGTCGCTCAACAACCTGCGACCCAAACTGCTGTAGGCAAAGTGCAGCCTCCAGAGACCGCCGAACAGCATCAAGATAAGGTTGTAAAGTAGTGGTCTAATAAAAAAACTTGTGTATTCCATTTTTTTGGTATGAATATTAATGGGAAAATTAGACTTAAATAACTGAATTAAAATACTTAAAATAAACGACCTACCATATGTAAAAGGGGACTGACTCAGCTGAAAATTTATTGGAAAACTCGTAGGCAAACAAAAATTTTCCAAAATCACTTAAAAGATTAATTTTGAAAAAATGAATTGTCTTTGTGTTATTTCGCGTTTATTCAAATTCTTTGGCGTCTTGATGTCGGATTTTTTTTCGTGTTTTTTCGAATATTTGGCGTTTAGTTACAAAATCTCGGTGCAAAAGTTGGTGGCTTTGGATTAGATTAGAGATTTTGGGGTTGTCAAAACGGGTTTTGTCAAACTTATATGTCCACGCTGTGGCAACGGATAAAATAGCCTACCAAACAATTTACAAAATAATTTTGTTGGGTTCATATCCGCGTCCGCCTCTATTCGTCCGATTTCTTGAGCTACCGATAATCTGCGGATATCCGCTTGCGCAGATTTTGCATTATTGTCCGTGTTCGTCCATATCCGGATAATTCGCGTATTGTCCCTGTCCATGGATAGCTTGCACGAATAATTTGTCTTTTTAATAGATTGATGATATAAGGCCAGCAGCAACCAGCAAATGAACAACGCCGATTTTCGTCGACTTTTGGCAACTCAAGCCGCTGGCCGTGTCGGTTCAACGCATTCGTCAAATGGACGGCTTGCCAGCCACAGCAGTTCATCATCGTCTTCAACGGTGACCACTTTCACGCATCGACAGGTTGCCTCCGCTGCTGCTACAGCGGCTGCTGCTGCTTCAACAGCAAATGCGGCTGCTGGTGGTGACAAAAGCAAGCCGAAGAAAAAGCGCAATTTCAACAATAACAACAACGGCAACAATTTTCATAACCGGGAAAAGCCCGCCACTGAAGGCAACGAGGAGGACGACCTGTTTGACGAGTCGCAGGCCCGACTGAATGAGATCATGAAAAATTATCGGGACCGGGCGGCAGAGCGCCGCAAGGGCGTCACATCGACAGACGATGAGCTCAGACAGCGATTGGCTGGCGCTTACAAAGCGGTGCCCGGCAATTTTTTTGCCAACAATTCACTGGAGGAAGCACGACGACAAGAAATACAGGTTGTAATGGGACAAAGTCAATGCGAAGTGGTTTTTGAAAACTGGGACCTTGGCCTCGTGGCGGCCAGGAGAAATTTTTTTGTTGGAGAATAATTTCGCTTTTGGTTTAGAAGTCAAAATATTTGGGCGGAGACATGGAGCACACACATTTGGTCAAGGGTTTGGACTATTCGCTGTTGAACAAAGTGAGGACGGAAATATCGGAGTACGACATTGTGGACAAAGACCACCAAAATGGTGTAAGTGTTTTGTAATTCCCTAGTACCGTAAACTGAGCGAGGTTCCACCAAACCAACTTGATTGGAAAATGCACCCCAAAATGTCCTCAAATTTTCGGCACAGGATTTGCACCCAAATCTGCCACTGTCGGAGAGCAGCAAGGCGGCTAACACCAAGTTGGCTGCCAACATTTGCAAGGTGCTCTTTGAGAATAAGCCGCCCAAGCGCAACGATTTGTTTGCGCGCGGACGCATGGCCTACGTGGTGGAGTTGGAGGACGAGGAGACGGACGTGCCCAGCACGCTGCTGCGCTCGGTGCTCGACTGTCCGCTCGACCAGTCCAGCGAGAACATCAATGCGGACAATCTGCTCATCACTGTTGGTTTTTTAATACATACAACATGGGAATTTTGAGATTGATGTATGACAGGTTTATATCGAAATTCAGCTTATCGTAACTTTTAAAGCCATATGTTTCGAATGCTGCATGATTTGAGAATTTGGATGACTAACTAAGGACATCTTGGGAACAAAGTAGCCCTTTGGAGGACTCCTCTTTAACACTCACTCTCGCATAGTAATAATTGTTAAAATCATAATTGCAACATGAACGAATGAATATGCCGACACATTTTTTGTTCATCTCCAGAAACTAACGCAAGTGCTCGCCTACCTTCGCACCGATGTCAAAAAACGACGAAAGGGTGCCGATGGCACCGGTGCCTCGGAGTCGGCGGCTAAAGCAGCGCTTGAGGCGAGCATTTTTGACGGGTTGGACGAGTACGAGCCGCCGGCCAAGGAAAAGCAAGGGGCGACCACGACGACATCAAGACGGGGCCGGGAGGAGGGCGGCCAAAAGAGGACGGCGGCGTCGTCGTCTTATTTCGATACATACTCCAAGGATAGGTCGGCCATACAATTTTGCGTTGAAAATGTCTCATTAAGCCATGGCCCAAAATGGTTGGACTTATTGACATTTCGTATTAAAAAACAGGAACGGCAGAGACGAGCAGCGCGAGCATCGACACCGTGAAGGCAAAGACAAAGAGCGGAAGAGAGAGCGCGCGGGTCGGGGCGACGAAGCGTCGGCGACGGCAAATGCACCGGCGCTATCGGCAACAGCGGACGACAACGACGACGACCACTTGGAGAAGCTTAAAAAACGTCGCATGGAACAGGAGGACGCATACGCTGAGCTCTATCCTGGTGAATTTGAATATCTTGGGTTTTGTTGGAGGTGTAAAAAGCTGGTCCAATATCAAGATCTTTTGAATGATACCACGAATACCATATAAATGTAGCATAATAATTTGGTGCATTTGTTCTTTAGGTGGGCTTGGGATGCTCGATGCTGGCGGGGAAAGCGACGATGAGGCGGACTACACGCAAATGGACATGGTAAAATTTGCACATTTACTTTTTGCCCTTGGTGTGTGCCTGTAGCTCAAATGTCCGGACATCAAATTAATCTGTTGCATTATATATAAATATATTTACAGGGAAACCGCAAAGGTCCAGTCAAACGATGGGATTTCGAGTCGCAGGACGACTACGAGCGGTACCAAGGCGCGCGAGAGGCCAACCCGAAGGCGGCCTACCAGTTTGGGGTGAAGACCAGCGGTGGACGCAAAACGCGCAAGAACACGGTGGCGGCCAAGGAGCGAAAGCTGGACAGAGAGATGGAGAAGATCAGCAAAATATGGGACGGCCGAGGCGGTGGCAAGGCGGACGCCAAAGTGCGATACTGACGACGGAGAAGGGTGGCCAACAGACAAAAAATTGCAAAAATGATCATCCTTTTTTACTAGTGTCGGACACCAGAGATGTAATGGATGAAGTTGCAGATAAAAAAGCCCGGAATCAAGACCTAAAATCCTGAAACTCCGAATCCTGGATCCAAAAAGCCCGGATCATCCGGTTACATCCCTGGTGGACACCAATGTATTGTTGAGGCACTCAAGCGTCATTAAGGAGAATAATTAAACACTGAAAATTAACTCGTAATGTCAGTGTATTCATTTGATTTTGAACACACTTCAAAAGCAATGACAAAAATGATCAATCAATCAATGTTTGTTCGCTCAGCGACAGTTTGTTTTACACAACATTGTTACAACTTATTGCATGTTAATGTAGTCGGCATGATTTGGTTTTTTGGCATGTTAATTTTCAATTTAAATTTATATGCCTTTTCCGTCCAATTTGGCATCGTCGAACCCGATCATTCCGCCACCGCCTTCGGGCAGAGGACGGTCCAACAAAAATGTGTTGCCGCCATCGACCGGAATTCGTAGTCGGCCTTCAGGCGGTGCAGCTGCGGACAGTACAACGACACAAAAGAATTGTAATTGCCGAAAATGAATTTTTGAATTGGTTGGCAGCCATGGATAGGCAAGATGCCAAAAAAACAGGTTTCCGGATTGTCAAAGTTGGCTTGGTGCATAATTTCATAAAAAACCACGAGGCAATCCCATTTGCAGTAATTAGGGCGTTCTGGATGAGCCCCCAAACTTTAGTTGGACATTTCGCACGCGGCCGTATCAATTAATACCCATCCCCTCATTTCACTCCAGTTGTTGACCAATCACTTTCCGCGCTGTTTTCCAACCGTGGTGAACTGCTGCAGACGGTGTGCAAGAATCCGATGGTGCAGAGCATGGGCAAACAGGCCATTGTGTCCATGGTACGCCAACAGCAGCAGCAGGGCAGCAAAGAGATGCCCGCTGGCGGTGCCGGTGGTCGTACGGTGGCAGCGGCGGCACTGTCTTTTGGTGCCGGAAACAATGCCGCCGCCGGAGGGGCCAGCAAAATGCACCAGGAAACGGCTCCGTCGTGGAAACAGAATAACAACGGCGGCAACATTGCTGCAACCAGTTCGTCATTTTATCATGTTTCGCTCCAGGCCCATATCCAGGGGGAAAGGAGGAGAATCCCCCCCCCCCCCCCCCGAAATCGAAAAAATGGAAAATTTTGCTTTTTTCCCAGCAAAAGGAAAATTTTTTTCAAAATTCCCCCATGAAACCAAAAATTTAAGAAAATTTTCCGATTCCCCCCCCCGAAATTTTTTTTGGATACGGGCTTGGTTCGCTCCCTCCGCCCTCCCGAATTGGTCCATCCCCAATGGTTGAACATCGCCCTTGGGGGAGAACTGTAACAAGGACTCTTTCAATCCCTCCCATGAGTGAAGTTTTAAACTTGCAGGGATGAGTTTTCAGGGTCTCTGACCACATTCATTTTGACCCTATTCGAATCCCTGATTCCCCTCAAAATAAGTATTATTTTCGACCCAGTGTTCGAATTCTCGTCCTGCTGAATTCGCAATGGTTCCTCTCCAATTTGCAGGCGATGTGAGCAGCAGGCGAAGGGCGGTCGAAAAAGAATTGGAAGACATTTTTGGTGGCCCACGCCTTGGCGGTGGTTGCTCATCGGCGTCGTCATCGTCCACCGCCGCCGTCGTCAACCGTCCGCCTCCAACAGCCGGAACCACCAGCAGTGACTGCGGTGGTGGTCTTCGATGGGCACCACCGCCCCCGAGGGGCACAACTGTCGATGGTTTCGCTGCGCCTCCTTCCGCTGGTAGGATGGATGAAAGTGGATGCCTTATTAGGCACTTTTGTTTGCCATTAATAGAGCAACCAACCGGTACCTCGAGGGATGGCATTAATAATTGGAGGGATTTGGATGGCTCTATTAGAGAAATTTGCGCGAATATTCAGCGCCCTACGCCCCACTGTATCCCGTGCTCGATCGCTGTTCCACGCCGCCTTCCCTGCTTGGTGGCGACGACATCAAAACAACGCTGTCGGGAGGTCAATGTTGTCGCGCGTTGGCGCTGTACGATTTCGACACCGGAGTGCCCGGGGACTTGAAGGTGGTGTTATTTGAGTTTTCTTTGGTTCGTGCGCGGTCTTTGAACATGACAAACCGCCTCCGGGACAAAAAGCACCTGGGACATAACGCATCCAGGAGAAAACACCCGGGACAAAAAGCACCTGGCTTTTGGCTGGGGCGCTTCTTTTAAGGGGGGGGGGGGTGTGTGGGGGATCGCATATATGGGGATTCTATTAAAGGGGGGATGGGCTTCCAATAAATGATGCCTTTTCCGGTGCGGGAGAATTCAAATATTAAAATAAAGCGATCTGTTCAGTTTGCGGCCAACGATTGGATTATGGTCACTGCGCGTGTCAATGCTGAATGGTTACGCGGGCATTTGGTGTCGAATGGCGTCGGCCTCCAGGGAATGTTCCCCGCGAGCTATGTGCAAATTGGGCATGCCGAAATGCAACGACTGCCCCAAGAGCAACACGGGGCACCACAACAACAACAGCAGCAACGAAACAACAAGCATTTTGTGCGGGCATTGTACGACTATCAAGTGAGACCGACCGCTGACGCTTAGCCCCGCCGGCATTTTTTGTCGGCAGTCCCCCACCCGAGCGTTTCCGCCAGACTCCCGAAACTTGGTGTTAAAATTTCCGGCATTTTCGTGATTGACTTTTTTTGGGCTAATTATCGAATCGAGACTCTGCCTATGGGTGGGCGGGCTTTGGTGGAGTGTTCCCTTTCTCTAATAGAGGCCCCCAGGACGGGCTCTCTTTCAACACACCCCTTCGAGGGTGCTTCTGATTGAGGGGGGGGGGCGCTTCTATTAGAGGGACGGGCGAATTTAGCGAAAAAATGTGGGAAAAATTCATTTGTTGATCTTTCAAGAACGATGTGCCCGCCGGCGACTTGTGCTTTCGCGCTGGCGATCTGATCGAGCTGGTGGCCGAGCGGGCGGACAGCGAGTGGGCAATGGGCAAACTGTTGGACGGACGCAGCGGACTGGTCCCATTGACATTTGTGGAGAGAGTGTGATCAATCTGAGACAAACAATGAGAGAACAAGATGCAGAGAGAGAGAGAGAGAGAGAGAGACTTGGCACCAGAAAGCGCGACAGAGAAATGGCAGAAATCAGGAGATAGTGAGATTTCGACGACACATCAGCGGAAGAGGGCATAGAGAGAGAAAAATTTACTTTTTTTAATTTGATACCCGATGAATTTGATGAGAGACATCCATTTTCCTGGTTCCCGACCACGCCTTTTTAAGACACTCTTAAACTTATTTGTCTCGATGAAAGACATTATAAATTATGGCACTCCCTCTCTCCCTCCCCCCCCTCTATTTTTGCTCATTGTTATTTTTAATTAATACATTTTTATTTGTCATCATTTATTAATGCGCTATTTGGTCGTATTGAGAGATAGTTAGTTCATAATAAATAGTTTCAAGAAATGCTATGGCCTGGGGGCACGGGCGGATGCTTTAAATACTAAATTGATCGAATCTAAGTCATCGATATTGATGCCATAGTGTCAAAACATTTAGTGAGATTTCGATAAATACCGGTACCACTTTACACATATGTCGTTGCCAAGCCGAATTTATTTGAAAATTCGACATTTTACCGAACATTGCCTTTGTCGAACACACGAGTGTCTAAATATGTGTCCCCCAAAATGTGTGGTGCTTTTCTGTTTTGGGATATGATATTTTGGTGGTTCAAATATTTGTGCTGGGGGCGGGGGGCTCGGCTTGGCGGGCAGTTCCCATCGTAAACTTCCGGAAGAATAATGAATGGGATGGGACGGATGGACGACGAAGTGTCTCGCCGGTGGTCATTGCCCCTCCGCACTGGCGGAATGGACGACGGGATTGGTTGGCTCGTCGGCGGCGGAACGTTTTCACACATTGGCACCGCAGTGATGGCGGAACGCCCCGGAGGGGGCGAAAGGGGAGCAAAGGATTAGCGTCTCGTCGTCGTCGTCGTTTCCCTTTGTTGCGCGGCTTCAAAGTGCCGCGCGCCCCTATTTTATACCATTTTTGGGTGGTGGAGACGGACGACGGGGCAACGAAACAATGGGCACAGAGAGAGGGGGGGGGCGGGAGAGGCGATCGGATCGGATGATGGAGGGAGGGCACGGCGGAGGGGAAGGAAACAAAAAAGTGACGGACCAACTCTCGGCAGAGGAGGCAATAAACAAATAAAAATGTGGCACCAATAAAAAGTGGGGGGGGAGGGTGAAAGTCATCAGTGAGGCGGGGGCATTTTGTGGGCGGCGGTGTTGGAGAGGAGTGACCCGCCCCCCTGGGGGATCAGAATTTGGGGGAGGACGCGGAAAGGGGACTCGCAGCCAACGCGGAGGTTGGCATCGGCATGTTTTTGTGAGGCGTGGTTAGGGGGGATGGCAGGGAACTCGACTTTAGTTTATACCCCGACCATCCGACATTGGACCTCTTCGTCCGCCCCATCCGACCACAGGGCAGGACCCTGGGGATGATGCCATTCCCGAACCTGGACATGCCATCCCAACCCCAGAAATGCCATTCCAAACCCGGAAATGCCATCCCAACCCCAGAAATGCCATTCAAACCCTGAAATGTCATCCCAACCCCGGAAATGCCATCCCAACCCTGGACATGCCATCCCAACCCCAGAAAGCCATTCCAAACCCGGAAATGCCATCCCAACCCCAGAAATGCCATTCAAACCCGGAAATGTCATCCCAACCCCGGAAATGCCATCCGAACCCTGGACATGCCATCCCAACCCCGGGAATGCCATCCCAACCCCAGACATGTCATCCCAACCCCGGACATGCCATCTCTAACCCCCCGAAACTCTGCACCCCCAAGGCTTGACGCTTTAGCCAGAGGGGATCAGGAAAGGCATTTCCAGGCGGAACTCCGTGTGTTAAGTAATGGATGTGCCTTTCTCACAGTCGATTTGAATGCCAATAATTAGTTTTTCGGCACCAAAATCATTCGTCAACATTTGCCTTCCCCATCCGCCCATCGCCCCTCAAATTCCGATGTTTTACCGCTCCGATCTTTTCACCCTTTGCCCGCCCTTCCCATGTGCCCTCGCCCAATCGTTCGTCACGTCCATTGGCACGTCACTCTGATCCAATCCAATGCTGTGATGACACCACGCGGATGTGTGCCCGTCCGTCCGTCTGCTCATTCGCCCCCCAAAAAAACTGTGTTCAAATTTTCGGCCTTTGGGAGAGTTGCCTCCGGCATTGTGTGTCCACAAAATTTGCGCCATATTTTTTTTGACAAATTTACGACACAAACGAAAGAATTGATAGGCGCACCGTGTAAGGCGAGGGCAACCGCCCAAAAATGGGAGAATACGAGGAATGGGAGAGAAAAGGGTAGACATGAGGGGCGGCTAAATTTTGTTTTTTTTTCAGGTCAACCCGGGCGCTAGATTAAAATCTTACTTCCTGAAATAAAGTACCTCCCCCAGGGCTCAAGGGGCGGCGGCTCTATTTTAGGATGGGGTACTATTTTGGGGAACATATTGTGCTGCTGTTGGGCAAACATTGTTGGACATGGCCCCTATTTCTGACTTTAGGGTGGCCTAGTCCCTACCTACCCAATCCCTGACACTTAATACCTGATTCACTGCCCGACATTTAGGGTTTCTCCCCCGACCCGCGTTCCCGACTTTTGGGGGCCCAGACTCAGAGTTTGATTGAACCAAAGTGCATGCCGTTATTGGGCGAATCGGATGGGGCGGGGGGGAGGTGGCCCGGGGGGAGGGGAAATTTCCCCATTCGACGGCCACCAGCGCCCATTCCCTCTTCCCCTCGGGGGTCCCCATTTTCAACAAAGGATAGAACACAGGGCAGGTGGGTACTGTATGCGCGGCACATTGGTTCGTTCGTTCGTTGGTTAGCCTCCGCCCATTATTATATTTCGCCCTCTCTCATCGCACCCCCATTTGTCTCCCTCCTCTCCCCCACTGCCGCTGATCTCACTCATTCCACTGACTGACTGACCCCGAGGAGGACGACGAAAAAAGTGTCACCATTTTTGTATTATTGTTTTGTGTCAAAACGCCACACAAAATGCTCAAAAATGCTAATCCCCCACCCGCCGATACTACAAATTATCGCATTAGCATTGCCAACGGAAACAACGGCACCAATGGTGGCATTAGTCCGCTTTTTGCTCCCGCACGGCATTCGTCCCCGTCATCGGCCGCGATTTCATCTCCTGCCGCCAATTTTCGGGCCGGCACCACGCCGTTGTCGTACCACTTTTGTGGTGCTGCCCGTCTTGGTACCAAAATTGCCAAACATGAACAACAACAACAATTTTCTGGTGCCGATGTTTTTGCTCATCAAATGGACGGCACTAATGGAACAACATTTGCGTCGTCGGCAGCACAATTTTCGACATCCAATCAGCAGCAACAGAATGAAAACAAACCAAGCGTGGTGAGTGTGGACAAGTGTGAAATGGCTTAAAAGGGACAAAAAACAAATGTACCATTTTTGTGGGGCATGTCATTTGGCCGAGCACCGATCGGCGGGCAAATGGTAGGAACGAGACTCGAACTCGTACAACCACCCCGGCGCTCATAATGCGCGCCCGAAGGCTGTCAAACCAAATTTCTGTCTGTAATTTCGTGTAAAATAAATACAAATCGGAGCAATAGAAGTGCCATTACTCTGTTTTTCAACCCCCCTCAATGGGAAGCTTTATAAGGGCGGGGGGGGACTCTACTAGAGGGGTTGGTTTTTATTTTTTTTTTAACCCCACCTCCCCCCCCCAATCAAAGTTTATTATGGGAGGATCTTGGCAGAGGACTGGGAATTGCTTTTCGAGCCTCCCCAAAATGAGAGGGTCTGGGGGGGTTATTATAATGGGTATGGCTCTCTAATATGGCGCCCACTTTCCTCAAGTATCAGCAACAGCAACGGACCGTCCACACTGCGGCAGCCGCTCAAATGGCGCATGCCATGGTGGCCCAGCAATTGTTGGTCTCCTCCGTGTACGGGCCCAACACGTCGTCGGCCGCCTGCGTGGACCTTCGCGGCGGCGGCGACGGCGTCAACAACATAGCGTTCCCCCACTCGTTCTGCGCTCCCGGTGCCGTACTGCCGCCGCCGTCGGTGCCGCCGCATTCGCACGCCTCCAACTCGTCGACCGCCGCCGCCTTTCGTGCCACCGCCCAAATGCCGTCCGCGTTGTACCCCGAAAGTGCCACAGCAGCGGCAGCGATGATGATGCAACAACAGCAAGGGCATCGTGCCGCCCATATCGCTTCTACAGGCGCTGCGGTGGTAGGAGCGCTGTGCGGAGCACCCGCCGCCAAAGGGGACCCATTTTAGAGTACCGTATTTCCTCTAGAACCCCCGGCCTCTCTGAGGGTGGACCTAATTAAGGGGTGTGGGTGTATTAGAGAAAATACGGTAATTGAATTTATTAAACAGCTATTTGTTTAAACGATTTAAATCCTGGGTCAAGACCGGGAATAGTTCTGGATTCTTGGTCCTGGATTTTTGCTGAGAAAAAGTCCCTGTACCGGCTTATTTACCCGGGTTTCCCTAGTTTTTCGACCAAAATCCAGAATCCCGGTCCGATCAGCAGGGATGTATCTAGAATTTGGGTCTGGGGAGGTGGGAGGGAGGGGGTACCTTGGCTGGGAAAATCCCAAAAAGCGTTTTTTAGGGGGTGCCTTTTTTGGGAAGGAATTTTTTGGTCTAGGGGGGGGAGGGGAGGGGTACGTACCCCGTATACCTCCCCCTCCCCCTTGGATACGGAACCCTGCCAACCAGTTCCAGGCATACCATCAACAGCAAACAAACTTCGCGCATCCGCACCACAACCACTCGTGTGCCGTCGACGATCCGGCATCGTCGTCCGGTCCCGGCTCCTCCTCCTCCTCATCCGCCTCGGCATTGTCCGCCTATTCGGCAGCATGCTTCAACCCCATGCCGTCGAATCATTGTGCGGCGCCGCCCTCATCGGCGGCACTGTTCTTTCCCCATTTGTCGTCCCCCGCGGTGCCCAACGAATTCTACAGCGGCGGCGGCGGCTATTACAACTATGCGCCGCCTGCCCAGTGCCATTATCATTCGCCCTTTTTGCACCATCACCACCATTTCGCCGCGGGCACATCCGCCGCCGCCATTTCAGTACCACTGCCGTCGTTGTCCAACAACAATTGTTGTTCCGCCATCGCCACTTCGTCCAACGCGGCCGCATCAAATTCGTCCGAATTGGAACATGGCGGAAGCGGTACGGCATCCGTGGCCGGCACCACTTGGACAAAGGAGGAGGAGACGGAACAGCGCCGGAAGCGGTCCATTGGTGGAGGAACAACGCCGGCGGCAACAGTAGCAGCAACGATGACAAACCGACGCGCGGAAAGTGGCACTTTTCCGGGACTGTGTCCGCAGCCGAGGCACCCGGTCGGACCGGGCACAAACAGTACGCTTTGCCTTTATACCAAGATAGTTTAATATTTGATCAAATTTTGGCGTTGATCGACACCGGTTTAATCCGCTGGCACAGCCCCGGGAACGGGCTTGGCTCTGGGGAGGATTCTGGAGCAATAATCTTGAGTTTTACCGAAATCCCTCTGCCCCGAAGCCATAAGTTTTTCTTAAAATAGAGCCACCCGGGTTCATCCTCACCAAAAGGGACAATAAGTCGGGGGTTACCCTATTTTAGGGGTGCTAAATGCCCGCGTTCGAATGAATGTGCCGTGTTGGATGCTCTGGGATCAATTTTCGAATCCGTTTTTCGGATATATCCATGGGGGGAATCATATCCATATCCGTCTGTATCCGTCCAATTTCTCATTCTCACACTTCCTGTGCCCTTGCAGACGTTCGGGTTCGAACACGGGACACTTATCGCGTTGTGTACAATGAACATCAGCGATTTGAGCTGGAGCGCGAGTTTGCCATCGAAAGCTTCATCTCCAGGGACCGCAAAGCAGTGCTGGCGGCACGGCTTGAACTGACAGAAAGGTGGGGGGCAGCAGGTGTCCGTGGGATTTAGGACTCTCAAAAAGTGCCACCGGGGGGGGATTTAGGACTCGAAAAGTGCCACCGGGGAGGGGGGAGGGGAATTAGGACTCAAAAAGTGCCACCGGAGGGGGGGATTTAGGACTCAAAAAGTGCCACCGGAGGGGGGGGGGGATTTGTGGATTTATACCAGGGCTGTGCCGAACCGGACCAAATCCGATTCCGGATTTAATCGCTGATTCCAATTAATACGCCGATTATAGCCAAAAATCCGATGAAATGTGTGCTTCCGATTGAATCGCCAATTCCGATTATTGCCAAAAAATAATACGATTCGGCATAGCCCTGATTTCTACCCATATTAATGTGCCCTGTTATAGCGTCGTAATCATTTGTTTATGTGCTTTGTAAACTTGTCAGGCAAATCAAGATCTGGTTCCAGAACAGGTCAGTGTCATAAATAAAGAGTTGGTCCAAGATCGACGACGACGCCCCCCGGCCCCCACGCCATTTTTGGGTTCCCCAAGGTCCCCCTCATTTTGGGCACCTCTTCCCCCGATCCTGGACATTTTACCATGCCATTCCTTCGCTCCCGCGACATTCTTTGTTAGACCTCTTACCCGAATACAACTTTTTGGGGTTGTTTTTTTCCCGACCCGAGGATGCCTAGCACCCGTGACCATTGAGCAAATGTGGCATTCACCTCAGAATTTCAGGCAAATGCCGGTTTTTAAAGGATTTCCATGCCGAAAAATCAAAAATTCATTTAGGGGCGGGGGAGGAGGGGGTGTCCCCCGAGGGCAAAAACAAACAAAGTGTGTGTGGGTGCGTGGAAGGATCATGAGAGATTAGATCTGCTTGGGTGGTCAAGATATGAGGACGCCGCCCGGGTCCCGAATTTTTTGGGTGAGGACGGGGGGGAGGGCGCGGTTTGTCCCCTTTTGAGTGCCATTCACTGTTCGGCGGCCCCCGGGGTGCCATCGTCCCGCATTTGATTAATCGCCTAAAATCCCCTCTTTCCCATGCCCACCTTTGCCGTCGTTAGGAAAAAAAAAACATTTGGTGACGGGCCATTGGCCCCCCGTCCCCCCTCTTTTGTTGGCAAATCTCCCCAAATCTCGTCCCTCTTGACCGTCCGTCTTACGCCCTCCCTCCCCCCCGCCCCGTCCGCGCAACTGTCGAGGCGGGAAAAATTATTGGATTATGGATGCCACCAAAAAAATGCCATCGCCGCCGCCACACAACTCTAATGAATGAATGCTCGACGACCACCCCCCCATTTTTTTCAGAAGAGCAAAAGAAAGACGGCATGGGAAGCGGTACCAAACATTGATGACGGATTTTTGATGATGGCACTTTTCTGTCCCCAATCCCCCGGGGGGTCAGTTTGGTGGACACCGACACGGTCAATTTTTGGTAGCAAGACAATAGATTATGACTTTTAAAATTCGAAAATTTGGGGAATTTATTCAATTTTGTCACTTGGATGTGGAATTTTCGAATGATACGAATTGTCGGATTTAGGATTGGCCAGGAATGTGCTAGTTAATCCAAATTTTAAAGTGCTTCCGTTTCTCAATTCTTTATAAGGACAATCCGCACAATATCCATATCCGTGAGCACCCTTCCTCGAATAGAATCCCCCCCAGGGGTTATATTGTATTTTTCGGGAAGTGGGTTTCAGATATGTAGAAGGGTGAGGTTTTGGTAGAAAAAATACGGCAATACCAAAGACATTTCAATATTTGTAACATGGCCCTATCATTTATTTATTTATTTTGTATGTTTAACAAATCTCAACAATAATAATAATAATGTTTGTATATCCATTGAATGCAACAAAATTGTTTATTTTCTTCTATGGATATAGGAGGCAAATTTGCAAGAGCCAATTACCGATTTTCTATATTAGAGCCCCTCACTCTAAAAGAGTCCCCCCTGAGAAAGAAGGAAGCCTCTTCCCTCTAATAAAGCCCCCTTTGGGGGAGGATTACCTTGCCACCCTGTAATAAAGCCCCCTCCTCCCCATCAATTTTGAGAGGGTTGGAAAATAGAGCCCCCTAGGGGTTCTAATTGAGGAATACGGCAATTTAACGGGTTGTAAGCATAAAACAGAAAAATGTTGAATGTTTTATGCTGGGATTATGACAGGTGAATGAGGACCATGTGACGACAATTACACGTAATAGACACATGTGAATCGTATTAGAGATGCGGCACAGCCCAAAAAAAAAAGAGGAACAAATTCGTCCGCCGAAAAAAGTGACTCAAAAGTTAGGAAAAGGTATAAATGACGGGCGCCACAAAAAAAATATACGCGAAATTGGTGGCGATAACAGCAATTATGGCAAGTGGCTAAAAATTGACCCGAAAAATGGATATGAAATAGGTAATAATGATGATAAAGTGGATAGTGGCGACATTATACTAAAGCAGGTATATATATACATATAACTCGGAAAGGAATAAGAACCTTTTTCATTTTTAGAATTTAACCCCAGGGGGTTCTATTAAAGGCACGGCATTTATTCGAAATATTGTGAATTTTTAAAAGCCATTTGGGTCCGGAATTGTCAGCTTTTTTTGTTCGGCATCTGGATATATCCCTGCTGATGTAGCGGAACAAGAGATAGGAGAGAACAAATATCGCACGTATATCCCCGCCGGGGTCCCATGCCCTCCTCGGACACCGACAAATGGCACGGATAACTCTCATCGGCAGCTGTCAGCAGCGGACGGCTGTCGTGCCATTGGCACCATCTCTTTACGTTGGTAGAACACAATGTAGGCATCCCGTGTGTCCACCTCGCTGCTTTTGATGGGCTAACAAATAAAATTGAAAATTTAAATTTACAGAGGGCAAACAAATTTTTAATTTAAATGTCAATATAAAAAATTAATTTAAATTATTAGGACCAAAAAAATTAAATAGGCATATTAATTAAATAAATAGTTTCTTTACATAAGTTTTGTTGTCGTTGCAGAAAAACCATTCGTCCGAAAAGAAGTCCCTCACATAGGCACAGTAATGGCCGTAGTCCAATTGGCCATGGTGGGTCTGTGGTGTATGAGATTTTTCATGGCAAATTGTCCAAAAACAATGTCACCCCCCCCCGCAGAAAAATTCCCATTTCGTCCTACCACAATGGCAATGCAAAAATAGTGCGAAAAATGGGGCAACAATTGGGCAGGAACATCGGCACAACAATATTTGCTCGGGTCAAAGGCGTCCAACGGAAATGCAACGGGCACAATTTGTTTGACGAACTGGCGCAGGGAGGGCACATAGGTGAAACGCTTGAGACAAATGACCTGCGAGTGCAAAAATGATGGCACAGTTTGAAAAAGTGTTCGAACTCGGGTCCGGGGTGGGTTCGAACAAGCCTTAGTTCAGGCTTTACCACCGGGACCCGGGTCACCCGATTTCACACACATACACATACCAAGATGTCGGGCAATTTGGTGAACGATAATTGTTTGATTAGCGGTGACGGCGACGATGGGGGCGGCGGCGGCGGCGGCGATGGGGGCGGCGTTGTCGGTGGCGACGAACGCGGTTTATTGCAGTGGTCGCAACGCGAGCCGTCAATGCGCTCCGGGCGACAGAAATCCACGAGACAGTCGTCGATGGTGATTGCTCGTGCGCCGGCTGGCAGAAATTGGGCGTCCAACAGCGACTGGACGTCGTCCACCGAACGCTATGCGGGGAAATAAAAAATTGCGCATTCATTTACGGCATATCCGTGTTTTCGTCAGGTATATCCACGGATTATCCGTATCCGTGAGCAGCCCTGGTCGGGATTCGGGAGGGGGACGGTTTTCTCGGTCCGGGATTTTCCCGAATAAAATTTTTTCTTATACCTCTGCCAAATTGTTGTACAACAAATAGAGCGCAGCGCAGTTGCGCCAATTGATGGTGAGCACACAGTCGCCGGCCAACAGTTCGTCGAGCGGCAGCGATGCCGACGAATTCGCGTCAATTGCGCAGCCGCGACAAAAACGTTGCCATTCGCACTGCAATAAAAAACGAAGCAAGATACATGCATGCATGTCAACCACAACAAAAATGCCACAAAAAAAACTTTAAATTCTGGTCCCGGTTAACCCAGTCCCGGTTTTTTGGAAAGGATACCTGTATCGGGATCCCGCGGTCAAAAAGCGGGATTTGACTATTTTAAATTGGCCAATCCCCGAAAACCCCGAGGGGAAGATAATTTTTATCTCTCTCTCACTTTGTAACACCACACCGCGTCTCGCTTCGTGACGGCCAATTCAAAGGGATACGACGCCGCATTTTGTTGGTGGGTGTCGAACGCATCCAACGCGCGGTTGAACAGCAGGTGGCCGCCTCCCTTTTTGTTGCCAGCGGCGGCGCTTTTCTCCGAGCCGCCCAGCAGGTAGCGCCGCTGCAAATAGTCCAGGATCAGTGTGTACAGTTCATCCGCGCGAACAAATTGTTGTTGGGCCTGTAACAGGGATGTAAGCGGATGTCGCGAAAAAAAAAATCCGAAATTCCCTAATTCCTACTTAACCCCCCCGCTGACAAATGAGGCTCTATTTAGGCCCCTTAAATTGGGACAATATATCGTTTTTACTCTAATGGAACCCCCGGGAGGGAATTCCAGTTTCAACGGACGCAAAAAAAACAACAAATAAACAAGCTTGCCTCGGGCGGAAATGTGAGCACAATTGGCGTGCCAAAGGTGTAAGTGCCAATGCCGTTCAGTGCCAACACAGCGAACGAATTTTTGAAATGCTGTCGGTAAAAAATTGGCAAAAATCGATGGATGACAAATAAATGCGCCCCGCCGGGCGGCGGCGCGATTTACAAATTGCCGGTGCAAGCAGATCAGATGGCGGTAGCAGTGGTCACCACCAGCGTCCACGACGACGTCGGCATGTTCAACGGAAGAAGCGGAAAATGACGACGACGAAGTAGGTGCAGCGGTTTCAAAGCACCAAATGTCAAGGTCGCTGAACGGAATGCTGCCCATCGGCGGAATGTTGGTGCCGCCATTTTCCTCCGCCATGTCGTCCCCGTCGCCGTTGGTGGTGGCATTTGCCGAATTAGCAGTAGTAGCAGCAGCATCGTTGAACATTTGTGAGAGAGTAGCCTATGGGAAGGGGAAGGAAATAGACGGCTAATGTGATGTGTGATACGCAAGACTCAAAATTTGCCGAGACTGACACATGACACCGAATTCGAGACCGACACCAAGACCCCAGTAATGACTCCTTGAACCCCGGGGTATATTTAAGAGAAATATGACGACGGTATGCATAACAATAAATATACTGTCCCTTACATTGTATTTGCCGTCATTTTTGTTCAAAATGACAACCAGTACATGGCGAGTGCCAATGCCGCCAATCCGTTCGCACATCAGCCGCTTTACGCGCCCAATTGTGTCGGTGCACGGAATGCGCAAGGCATAGCGCACAATTGGCTTCGATGCTGCTCCGCCTTCTCGTCTGACCACTGCAAAATGGATTGTTGGAACATGCAAAAAAAAATGGCGAATGGCTCGGCAAAAATGCCATGAAAACCCAGAAAAAGGCAGTCAACATGGCAAAGCCATTTTGAATGGCCCAGCCAAAGTACCATGGCATGCAATGTACTATATACCTTTGAAGAAAATCAAAAGACTCTCCGAGACGGGAATTGGCAACTGCAGCATGGTGAACAGCTCGAATGTGTTGGACGAATGGGCGCAGCGCGGACAACGCAACATGGACAGAAATTGTCCCGCGAACAGATCCAAAACCTTTTGAGAAATTGTTGATCGCTCTGTCTCTTGCGTTTGTCCGCCCTCCCCTTACTAACGTTCCTTTCCTTGTTTTTCTTTCTCTCTCTCTCCACTATATTCCCCGCCCCTCATCACTGTCTCTTCGCTCCAACGTAAAATTCAGCAACACCACACTTACAATGCTGCCCTGTCGTGAATTGAGCACTTCCCTCTTCCAATGCTAGAAATTAAAAAGGCATTAGCGCACCATTGTGTTCAGTAGATGAATTCAAAAAAGTCTCCAACGAAAAGCACCCAAGTTGGGTGACCCGATCTTGGCAAAACGCCGGTGGGGATGATGAGACAAAATGAAGGGGATTACGCGTCACACACTACTTACATTGGTCGCGTTTTGCCAGACTTTGTTCGCACCACCATCATTGCCAATACCGTCGTTGTCGTCGATGGCTCCCGCCGCTGCTGGGTCATCTGCAGCCGTCGCCACACTTTCGTATTCGTCCTCCTCCGCTTGTTCTGTTTGCGCCTGCCCCGAATCCCCCTCCATCACTTGACCACGACCACCACCACCAGCGGCAGCAGTTGAGTGCCGTTGTTGGGTGGCGGCACCGTCGCTCGGCGTGCCACCGCCGCCGCCCTCCGTCTTGTTCAGCTTCAGCTGCTCGTGCATTGCGTCCAAAAAGAATTGGATGAACTCCTGCGCGTCATGCTGCACATGGTCCGCAAACAGTGAGCACATTGCAGACACACATTCCTGCAACATGCACAAATATTGGATTCGATTTGTGCTGGTGGTGGTGTGGCATGGGGTGGGGAGGAACTAACATTTTAAAAAAGTCGACTTGCGAAAGTGGGCATCCAAAAAAAAATTCGGTAAGGGGGAGGATGGAGGGAAGGCAACAAAAAAATCTCCGAAATTCTCTAATCCACGCAAAGTGACGCCACTTACTTTCAGCGCCAGAGGCGACGCGGTCTCCTTCAGCACCAGAAGCGAATACAACATTTGGGCATACCGTCGCACGAATGGCAAATGCTCAAAGTGTTGTTGACTGTTTAAGGTAAAAAAATAATTTAACGATCCATTCCATTCAGTGGCCACTCTGGTTCCCAAAAACCGGATTTGGACAACCCTCAAAGGTTGATCCAAAAATAGGATTTAAGTAATCCCCCAGGCGCGCGCACGCACTTGCTGAGCAGATATCCGCTGAGCAGCTGCACGTTGGCCAACGCTTGGATGGCCGCACCCAAATAGCACGTGTTGCCGATGTTTAGCACTCCGCCCAGCCGTCGTCGTCGTCGCTGATGTGCCCGGGAGTGCTGTCGTTGGCGTTGTTTGTGATGCAGTTCCTCCTCCACCTCCTCCTGTTCTCCCTGCCCGCCGGCGTACGTCGTCGTCGTCACCGCCATTGTTTCAGTCTCATCGCCGCCGGCAGCAGCGGCGGCGGTAGCACTGTCCTGCTCCGCCTCGTGTGCACCACCACTACCGTCAACAGTAGAAGCATCTTCTCTTCCAGACGACATTGTTGCCAATGTTGTAAGTGATGATGACGACGATGTTAATGACATTTGTGACGATGTTAGCACTGTCCAAACCTGGCATTATGTGTGGGGAAGAAATTATAACAGCAAAACTTGGCATTATGTGTGGGGCAGAAATTATCACAAAGATCATCCACCCCCGCCGGGGTTTACCCGACAATCAATTCCTTTGGACTACTGACTTTGTTCGAAAAGGACAAAAGCGCCTCGCGAATTGAAGCACTTTGGCTGGCCAAGCAAACAAAATCAAAAATGTGAAGAGCGCCTTCCTCCCGTTGCTGCTCTTCTGCTGCTGAAAGATCAAAGTGTGCCACCACCACCGCTGACAAAATGTCCTGGAAAAATGATGAAATGAATGAAAAATGCCCATTGAGTGCGCCGCACACAACCACACAACACACCGTTGAGAATCCAAAGAATTCGGCGAGTTCAGTCAAATCGTTGCGGGACAAAACGCCGTCCATGTCCGAGTCCCAAATGCCAACAGCAACTGAGCGGGGAGACAAAAATGCACGCGATACAATATTTAAATAACTGATGAATGGCGTGGAGATAATTCGGAAGAGAAAATAACAAAAAAAAATCAACGAAATGACCAAAAGGGATGGATGGATAACGGTCAGAGGCTCAAAATGAGCCCACAGCACAATCAATAAATGCTTGAGGCAAAAGGCGTGGACAAAAATGGCAAGGGGTCAAAGAACGCAAATGCGGATTAATATTTAAATTAAACGAAACAAAATGGGACAGGACAACTTATGACCAGAGAGAAATATGTATACGGATACGGATGCCCGAAACAAAAACCCGGGTTTTTTCCAAAAGTTCGGATCCCGGAAACCCGGTTACATCCCAGGTCACCCACCCATCCGCACTCATTCACACACATTTCATGCGTTCCGCCTCCGGTCCGCGACACAGGCTAGACAAACCGCACACGTACTCCTTGAAACCGATGGCCAAATTGCTGTGCTCGCTGAAAAGCCGGAACACCGCAGTGGCCACCTCCGACCGTTTGGTGGCGGACAGTACCGAAGACACAAACGCCGGCTCGGCAATGCTCAACGAGCGCTGGTCGCATCGTTCCCAAAAACGGTGCGCAAGCCACGCAATTTGGTCAACCTCAACTGAATGAATATGCCTGCTATTTTTAAGGATAATGTAACTTTCTTGGTAAAAAAAAACATGATATCGTTGTCCAAAACAGGGCAAGATTTTAGCAAGAAACAAAGTCGTACAAAGACCATGTCCCCTACGTTGGGAAACTTGGCAGACAGATCCCGTAAACTAAGTGATTTTTTTGTAAAAGCCGTAAACGGCCGTTAAACCGTGACAAATTTGCGGAAAAACTTACAATGTGTGACGCCGGCAATGATTTCGTGCAGCGACTCTTTGGTGCCATTATTTGGTGGCATCGAAACGGTTGCAAATTGTTGCGTGCTGACATCGCATGGCCATCCGACGGTGGCGAGCGCGCGACAGGCCAACACCAACTGATCAAGACTCAGCCGTGCAGCAGCAATGTTGTTGCCGGCGGCGATGACTCGTTGGAACACAAAGTCGCAAATGCGGACACGGCACTCATCGCTGATGTCCGGATGGGGCAGAAACTCCGCGACAAACTCGGCCTTGAAACAAGAGGGCTACGGTCAGAATGGCACTAATTAATCGTGGAAATTCGGGTCACAAAGAGATCATGCGTCGCCAATGCCCACCTTTGTCATTGAGCGTCTGCCGCCCCAAAATTCGCGGATGCGCAACAGTTCCCTCTCGTCCATCCTTAAATGCTGCTTGGAATACGATGCCTGCTTGGAAGGGATGGTTCCAAATCGGGTTGAATTCGGCGGATTCCAGGGAATCCGAATGCTCATCAAGCAAAATAGGAGTGAATGCCCTCGCCATGCCTCAACCATCCAGTTTGCCTGCGGCGACTCAAAATTTCCTTGCCATGTTCCGTCTTTGCTTATGCAAAAGGTCGAACTTCCTATTTTGCCTGAGGCTCTCCGAATCCGGAACCATCCCTGGTCTATATGCACCAACACTGACCATGAAAAATGAAAGCGTCAAAAAACCAACAAATAGAGAATATGTTGAACATCGTAAAAACATTGCGCACGTGCCTTTTTTTCTTTGTTGTTCGTTGCAAAAATGTCTAATTTATTTACACATACAAATGGACAGGAAAAATAAGGTAATAGAATGGAATAATGTGGGGACAATAGTAACAACGCGAAGATGAAAGTGTCCCCGGGTCGGGTCAGCAAACAGTTTGCATGCACAAAACACAAACAGCGACAGAGGTGGTGGTGCTCATCGCCGACATCGCCATGTTGTTGTGATCACTGTTAGCGGCGGAACAATTTTTTCTGGCGATGCATCGGCGGCAATAAATGCGTCCGCAGCGTTGGCAATGCGCTCGTCGGTCCATGCGCGACAAAAACTCGCGTCCGCACTGCTCGTTGGCACACTCGTCCGCACCCAACAGGGATTGCCAGACAACAGCGACAGGAACCGGCGAGGGAATGTTGTCCTGTTGTATGCATGCATGTACAGTGTTGAATTCGACCTCCGGGAAGGATTCCATTTGCTAAAAACCCGTCTCGTACTGGTCGAACTTGTGCAACCCTGACTCGCAACACCCCCACTTACAGAGTCTGTCGCTAATACACCACCGCCGTCAACGCCGCTGACCATGGACAGCGCATGCAATTTGGCACTCATCACAATGTCGTTCAAATATTCCCTTGGCTGAATGCCGGCATCAAAGCGATTGTACAAATTGGTCCACACAACAACGGACGACAAACTGAGCTCAAAGTCGCACAGAAAGGACTGCTGTTGGTGCTCATTTTTGTGCTGAACAGCAACAATAAATGGTACAAAAAAAGGGAAGGGAAAGAAAAAAATAAACAAAAAGAGAGGAATTTAAAGGACGACGAAATCAGCCAAACATTTGTTTTTTTTTAGGAAAATTACGAATAAAAAATAGAACCTCTCTTGAGGACTAAATTTGTGTGAGGATTATACAAAGATTTGACATGACTTTTATTTTTTTAGATTTGCCATCCCCCTGGTAACTTGACTAATACCCCTTTTACCACGTCATAGAACGGATTCAGATAATCATCAATGTGCTCATCCATTTGAGCCCACAACGAGTTTGTCCGCGTCGCGGTGCGCAAGTCCGGAAGGGGGAGAAGGAACGGTGTTATCTTTGTCTTTTGAAGTGCCATCGATGGCGTCCAATCTCAAAATGCCAGCACGCCAACAACCAACCTTGCGATCCTTGTCACAATTGCCCACAAATTGTCCGCACGCACAGGAATAGGCGTGCTCGTTCAGTTCCAACAAAAAGCGCTCATTGAATTGAAAATGCATGGGCTTCTTGCGCCACAGTTGGTAAACGGAGTCGAGAAATTGTGTGAATATTGGCGAGACCTATGAGCACAAAAATGAATGAAATCGTCTGAGTCTCGCCCCCCGTCGAAATAAAAACATTTCCAATTTCCACCCTGCCGGTCACCACCTCCTTGGCCATCTCCTCAACGGATGCGCCCAAATGGCCACAGCGGTCGTCGAATTTGAAGCCAAAACCGAGCCAGTCCTTGTCAACGAGTACCTAGTTAAAAAAAAATGGTCAACACAAAAATTTTGTGCACGTACCTGGAACCCTTTCAGCGTCCTGTAGAAGGGGTCGATGATAAGTTGTGCCAGGGACACGGTTTGTGATGTTCGGTCCCACCCGTCCGAACACTTAAAATAATGCGCGAAATAATCGGAGGTATATGGACATATTTGTGGTCATTAGCTTACCAAGCTCATCTGGCTTACCAAGCTTATAGTAATTGGCAAACGATAATTTTTTTAATGGACCAAATATGACACAATTGCAAAATGCGCCAAATGTTACACTTACATGCACAACACAGGAAATCCCGCGCAGAATTGACTCAGCGATGAACACACTGCAGTCGACCAAGGCTGAATTTGTATGATTGTGACAGATTAGCGAGCCAGTACAACAGCACACCAACTTTTCAAATGTCTCAGCCAGCCTGACGCATCAACAATCTTCAGGTATTGGGTCATTGTTTGAGGTCGTTGGCACGCTAAATAAAAAAAATAATGCAAAAAAAATAATAATTTTTAATTTAAAGCCCGCGGCCGACGGCACCTTCGAGCAGTTTGTTCAGACTTGCGCGCATCACATGAATGTTTTCAATGTCGAAGAAATGGGATTGCATGTTTGTGTAGTTGCGCGTGTCCTCAAAGCCTTTGCCCTGCACTTTGTTGACCATCTAAACAGTGAGTAAAAGGGAGTAAAAGCGTCTTAGTGCCGAGCTAGCATTTTTGTTTTTTTTGCAACAAAAATACCAATAATATTTTTTAATGGTGTGCGAGCGAAATGTTTTACCGCATTAACGCGCGGCCGTGTGTCAATCAAATAGAGGCAAGTGCTGGACGGATTTGCAGCCATGATAAGCTCCATCAGATTTTCGTCCTCCAAACAGCGCGCACTAAATCCGGCTAATGGCTGTGATGATCTGAAAGCAAATGCGAAAATTGTACAGGACCCCATAAAGTTGGGCGGAATGTTGGATTCTGTGTCTTACAATTGAACTTCCGGTAAATACCAAATCCGACCAAATTGTCGCTAACCGCTGGCAAACAAACCTGCACAACGCTGCACCATTTGCCTTGTGAAAATAGGTCAGCACAGGCAGTCTGGCACGACTTCGGAACCTGAAAATGTCAGATCGTCATATTCTATTTTTTCCAGGGGAACAGTTGCTAGTAGTTTGCGGGACCTTCCACCTGAATCGTTTATGGCCCGGCAAAGGCTCCGAAGTCAAACATAAAAAACCAATACCGAATGTCAGCAAAATACCGACAACGACTTTTTTTTATTCCATTGACATTCGGACCGTTCGACCATTGGACCAGGGATAAAGTGCAGCCCAAAAGCGCCAAAACAATGACTGACCGGCATGATGCAATAAGCATTTGTGTGGTCGCCCCGTTGGGGATCCACAGCTGTTCGGGATAGGTGTCACAGTGGGCATAGTTTTTGTTGAATTGCGACACTGTCCACGATGCCGTATTTGCGTGGTCATCGTCATCACCCACCGCCACTGCCGCTCCCTGGCGCCTAAATTCGTCCGCCCAATTAAGTCGACTCCACGCTTCTGGCGCACAATTGGTCTTTTTGTTGGCAAATGCGAGGCATTCACTGATGTTTGCTGAAAGGGGCGAAATGTAAGGCAAAAAATTTTTTTTTGGTAATATTACAGTTTGTCGCCACCGGCCATAAAAAAAAATGCTTCTAATTTGTAAGAGTCAAAAATTTCGAAATGTGTAACTCGGAGCGCTATATTTCAGGAAAGGAAACTCTAATCCGGATTTGAACGGTTACAAGAAATCCGGGCTATGAATAAGGTCAAAATCGAAGTCGAAATAAAGGTCTGCATCGGAATATAAGGATCAGAAGCCGACAAAAAAAATCGATTAATTAAAAAAATTTTCGTGTATTCACATATGCGGATGGGGTAGGGGTGAGTAAACCGCAATATTACCAAATTTTGCGGGAGAGTCTTTACTTAATCTGCTGCACCTCAAAAGCGTGTCGTACAGCGATTGGCAATCCTTGTCCTTCGGCAGCACAAATATCAGCACCAAGAAGTGTTTGCAGCGCACAGTGAGACGGGCGCCCGACAAAGGCGCGGGCTGTGCCCGCTCGAGCAGTGCGATGAGTGTATGAGAAACCTTAATTTGCAAT
This sequence comes from Heterodera carotae, assembly GCA_024500135.1. NCBI lineage: Eukaryota > Metazoa > Nematoda > Chromadorea > Rhabditida > Heteroderidae > Heterodera > Heterodera carotae. Next base: position 55,661 of record JAKKIK010000038.1, read on the forward strand.
TAAATGCAAAAAATAAACATATTTATGGGTGACTCAATGAAATTAAAAATAGCAAAAATGGTGCCGTAATGTTTTGGCTGGTTAAAAATGGATGTTTAAAAGTATCTAGTGGTAATGAATGAGTCAAAAAAATTGTTTTTAGCCTTTTAGGGTCATAAATCCATCGCTGAGTTACATATATGTGATAAAGACAAGATACCAGGAGAGGATTTTTGGAAAACCAAATATCGAAATTATTGAATGGAGGCAATATGGAATTTCCATCCGTTTTGGTAACTTAAAAAAAAACACTTGCCCAAATTTCCTTGCCACCTTCATCAGCTTTAAAAACAAAATGCGTACCTGAAAAGCATGTGTGTGTTAAAATAATTTACCATATTTGGGCTGAAAAAAAAATTTCATAATTTTATTACCAAGCACATGCACTGTGCCGATTGCGTTGACTTCGGAACTGATTGGGTCAATTAATTGCACTTGTTTGATGTAGAAGTTGCTATTCATGCCGAAATAAAAAAAAGAAGAAAACTAATTTTGCTGTCCAGCACCTTAAATTGGAAAAACCTTTTTTGTTACTGGCTTATCAATTTCAAATTTCTAGCGGGCGGGTCTGGATATTCCAGGGTCCGGTCACTGGATCCCGGTGCCGTGACTTGGTAACCGAAGGTTCAGGGGATTTGACTGTAAGCGCCGTGCCAGCTGCACTGATCCCAAATTCTGTGACCACGAAATTCGCAGGAACGAAATGCCATATCTAATCAAACAATTTGTCATAACGTTTATTTGAATATTAAAAATTTGAAACGATGACAATTTTTTGTCAAACTCTCAAGACCAGCCCGCAATTTTTTTTGTTTTCTTTTTATGTTTTTTTCACATTTTTTTTTAATTGGAAAGAATGTCTCAGTCTGCTGATTGTTCATCATCAACTGCTGATAATTGTAATACAATGAACAATTCCAAAACCGCTGTCCGTTCTGCCGCGCTTGCCTTCCTTTCATTCCTTAACAAATCGGTCACTCCTTTTCATGGTAATTGCGTTACAACGTGTATAAGGGCTTACTTTTACTGTGCAGATGTAACTGTTGAGATCGGACTGGACCGGGATTTTCCGGGATCCCAATTAAGGATCATTCTTGTTATAATTTTAAATAAATCATATATTTTTTTAAGTTGTCGAATCAGTGGAGGCCATCCTGAAGAGTGCAAACTTTTCGAAATTGGGCGATGGAAAAGTGCAAATTCAACCCAAAGGCCGTTACTACGTCAAAACTAAGTCAGCTCATTTTTTCTTGGTAACACATTTTTATTTTTTGTAACCAATTGATTTTTAGAAGTGACACTTCAATTGTTGCCTTTGCTGTTGGTGGCGCATTTAAGCCTTGCGATGCGGGCTTTTCCATGGTTGTTGCTCACACGGACAGGTTGGTTGGCCTGCTGGGTTTTTTTTTTGGGCAACCTAAGGATAAAAGGATACCTTTAAAAAACATTGCCAAGTTTTTCATGAATTGGGATAATCCATACGATCGCGCACTTGCACATTATACATTTTCAGTCCATGCCTCCGCATTAAGCCCATCTCCAAAAAGAGCTCGGAACAGTTTCTGCAGGTAGTTGTTGTGCCTTTGTGTGAAAGCATTTGCGGTGATGTCCGTTGTACGCGCCGGCGGGGATACTCGCCGGGAACGTACCTTCCCCGTACCGATTTAAAAATCCACTGCAAAATTGCATCATAAGATGGGTTTTTGCCTGCCGGATTACTCCCTCCCCCAGACCGGTATCCTGGTTAGTCCATGTTATACGGTTGTCTGACTACCATCACACTGTTTTGTCCCCCCCCCCCCCCGTTCACAGATTGGCGTTGCGCCGTACGGTGGCGGCATTTGGCGCACATGGTTTGACCGTGACCTAAGCGCAGCTGGCCAAGTGGTGTTCCGTCGTCCGTCCCAGGCTCAGTCTGCGGATGCTGCACCAATTCTGTACACGCTTGTCAACTTGGGACGCCCGCTCTTCCACATTCCCAGCCTGGCCATCCATTTGGACAGTAAATTTGAGTTGAACACCGAGCAGCATCTGCGTCCCATCATGGCACACATCGCTTGTGGCTGGGCCGGTAGTGACAGTAATGGCAGCAACAACTGCGGCGGTGGGGACCAAGCCAAGCAGGACAATGGTGGTGGTGCACCACAAAAAGCAGTCAGCGCTGACACTGCCAGTTTGTCCAACAATAATTGCCAACGTTTTGTGGGTGAACATCACGCGCAACTGTTGGAGGTGAGCGTTCATTTGTGACAAGGGCATAGCATGGGTATAAAAGCATTCCCGGATTACTGCTGGTTTAACATGGGAGTACAGACACTTAGGGGTTGACTGCATTCATTTGGGGTAGCAGTACGAACCGAGGTCTTGGTATGCATTTACAATATGTTTCAATAAAATCTGACTTTCTTCAAGGCAATTGCTACTGCTGCGGGTTGTAAGGCTGAGCATATTTTGGACATGGACATGTACCTTTACGACACACAGCCTGCTGTATGTTTTTTTGGTCCGACTGGGAGGTAGGGGGTAACAAAAAATGTTTATTTGGTTCTCAAACGTTCGAAAAAATGAGTCGACTTTTTTTAATATCCCTTTTTCCGCTTGTTTGCTGCAGACGCTGTCCGGACTGAACGAGGAGTTCATTTCGGGCGCTCGGCTGGACAATTTGGTCTCAACATACACCGCAATCATTGGGCTGATCAACAGTTTGGACAGCGATGCTGCTGCCAACCAGGCGTGCTTTGATGCCGACCCAAATATCCGACTTGTGGCCTGTTTCGACAACGAGGAGGTCCCCGTTTCGTAACTCATACATTACCGAAAAAAAATTATTTCGGCTTTGCGATCTGCATCAAAAAAAACTTTTTTTTAAAAACATTCATTTGGTTTTCAGGTGGGCAGTGTCAGTGCGCATGGCGCCCAATCGCACTTTATTGAATGGCTGTTGCGCCGTCTGATAAGTTCCGCTGACCATCCGACCGCGTTTGAATGTGCCATCGATCGTTCCTTTCTGATCAGTGCTGATCAGGCCCACTCTGTGCACCCGAACTATGCACAAAAGCATGATGTTTGTTTGATTCCAACAAAATAAAGTGTTTCCGGAACCATAAAATTCCTCTCCAATTAAGGACCAACACAAACCGTCATTCCATCGTGGCCTTGTGGTCAAAATCAACGCCAACCAACGGTAAGCCCGTTTGTGTTCAACTTTAGGCTGTTTTTTGCTCCCCGAAGAAAAAAAAAAACTAAGAAATGGTTTGATTTATTGGCATGTTTTTTAGCTATGCCACTACCGCACTTACACATTCGGTGCTCAAGGTGATCGCTGACTCTGTTGACGTCCCATTGCAGGTAACTTGGGCTACGTTTGGAGCATTGATATTACCATTATACCAAGGGCTGGCACATAAAATGTTGCCATATCAAAACCCGTCCATGTTCACGTCCTGTCGGCATAATTGATGACTCCTATTTTTTTAAAGAAAGTTGTCGTCCGTAATGATTCACCATGTGGCTCAACAGTGGGTCCCATTTTGTCGGCCAAATTGGGCATTCAGGTGCCAATTAAAACTTATTGTTTGCCTTTTTTTATTTTCCCGCAATTTTAGACCGTTGATATTGGCTGCCCGCAGTTGGCGATGCATTCCATCCGCGAGATTGGTGACACTTCGTCCATTTTGCACGCAATTCGACTGTTCTCGGTACAATTCTCATACGGCCACGCAATGCGTTTTTTTTTAAATCATCCGCTTACCAGGAACTTAATACTTGAACACTATGGGTTTTCACAATCGCTTACACTTTTAATGGGCGCCTTATACCATTAAAAATGTTTCGATTTTGTTGGACTCAACTTTTACATTCTCTCTCTTTTGTGTAGGGTTACTTCTCCAAACTGCCCAAGGTGCTTAACGGCTTGAAGAAGGTGGACACTTAGACACAACCATTCGGCGAACATTGTGAGAGAGAGAGACATGTCACATAATTTAGTAAAATCAGTGCTCAATAATTGTTACAATATTTTTTCTTTTTACGTATAAACTTTCTTCCAATCTTTTTTTTCCGCCGGCGCTATTGTTCTTTTTGTAACACGATTAAAGAGAAGAAGTTTGATCAGTCATTGGTATGTTTGGCTTAACAATTTTCACAAAAGTACAAAAATTCAATAAATAAATAGGAAAAAAAACAAATAAAGTCTATGAATGTTCTCTGTTCAAAAGTTGTGCCGTCCGCCGGCCTACAAATTTGTACGCCCGTTTCCTCCACTTTCGCCAGTTCACACAGCACATCACTTCCTCGCCGTGGCGTAGTTTTGCTCAAACCATTGGACCGATTGCGCGACGGCTTGCCCAAACGGCGTGAAGTTGAAGCTGGGCAAGCGAGCGCGCAACTTGCTGTTCGACGCAGTCTTCTTGTATTGGCCGTCCGCCTTCGTCGTGTCAAATTTGACTTCGCCCTGAAATTGGTCCACACAAAATTTTGGCACTGGGAATGGTGGTGGTTGGTGCATACCCTCCTGGGACAAAATATATAATCCCATTATTTGAGGTAACTATCCGATAATGTCGAATGGTCCGAACATCGAATAGACCGATAAAATGTCCGAAAAAGTGTCAAATTTGAGATTCGGGCTTTGAGCAGTCCGTCAACAGCCCTGGGCCGCCCAGCTGACCTTAAAGTCCATTGCTTTCACAATGGCATTGACCACGTCGGCGATGGACACCTCGTCGTCCGGATCAACAGACAGAATAATCGGTTCCACGTCCTATAATTTACGTGGATTTTAATGACCGGCATCCCCGAATTCCCGGTTTCGTCCTGGATCAAATTTACATTAATAATTTTGGTGAAAGTTCCAGAGGCCCAGTGCTATCTTAGTAGAGGGTGATAAAAAAAAGGCGTCGTTGGTTCGAGAAAGACCAGGCGGAATTGTTTGATGCCACAGCTACGGTGGTTGTGCCCCGCAGAAAGACGAGACCACCGAGGAGGACACTGTGAGAGTTTGGGGAAGAAAAAATGGGAAGAGAGGGCCAAAAAGACCGAAATTAAAACCGCCACCAATTTTTGCTACTTTTTTGACTCTTCATTTGCCGCCAGTTTTTAAGGATGCTTCATCAAGCCGACGCATGCGCAACAAAGAAAATGGGAAAATGACCGTACCAACGAAGAGATGGGAAAATGCCTGCGCCCCTAAGGATTTGATGACTTTGACACTTAAAAAAATTATGACAAAATTTCTTAATGCTTTTTATGTTCTGACCTGGGAATAAAATGTTTCACGCATAAATGAATTTTATTTGGATTTTTTTCGTCAGTGAATACTGAGATCAGATTCCTATTTAATGGATTAAAAAATAGCACAAGACAGGGAGCCGTTGAAACTTAAGTCCGGGATTTGGGCGAGAATTGGTCGAAGTCGGGCGTTATGATAAAGCATTTACTTGCCAAGTGAACTGCGCAGATAACCACAAACTCGCTGATTTGTTTTGTCCACTCACACTGATCAGTCAGTGACCATCCAATTTTCACTCAATTTTGAATTGAATTCCGACCAACAAATTTATTTTTCTCAAGAATGGGACAAAAAAAAACAATAAATGCCATCACAAAAAGAAATGTTGAATAAAGGAATTGTCCGGACAATGGGCATTATTATTAATACAATTTTAATGCTGCGGAGAGAGGGAGAGAGGAGAGTGACAAGAGAGCACTGACCAGCAGACATACATACATAAAAATAAAATGTAGCCGAAGGGGAAGAGGAAATAAAAGGCACTTTTGTGGGAAAAGAGCGCCAAAATTGTGCCGGTTTCGAGTAGTGGGAGGGGTTGGGAACTCGGGTCGGTCGGAAAAGGACAAAATCGTTGTAGCCCGAGTGGTTGTGGGGAGAGAGATGGAGGGGGGGGGGGGCGGCGATTGTCTCGCAGGGATCTGTTGGGGATGGGATTAAAGGATGTACGGCTTGAACAAATGGGGCGGGGAGGGGACGCGGATGATGAATTTTGAACGAATGTGTGCGATGTGTGGGTGGGGGGACAAGTGCGTTGTGGTGCCCCCCGTGGGGACGAACGGAAGGACACAAATCATCTTCAAATCAATCAGTCAGTGCCACCGCCTCCCATGGGCACTGTCATAGAGCCACTGCCGTGTCCTCCGGTACTTGACGCGCTTGAAATGGCCAAACCGCGGTCGTGCGTGAAAATCTCCGGCTTTTGTTGATGCTGCAACACGTCTGGACCTGAAGGGACGGACGGATACGGAACTGATTGATGGGCGTGGGCAGCAAGCCAAATCATTTATACAGGCCCAATTCGAACGCTTTCGGTCCGAGTAACGATCCGACTCTTAACTTTTAATCAAAAAAGCCATGTCCAAAAAGTGGGCCAAAAAGAGGCAATTTTTTGGATTTTTTTGGTTGTTGGGCCATAACTCTGACTTCGACACTCAAACCGAAAGCCAAATATGAAAGTGCAAAACGGCACGGCACGCACTTCCGAGCGCCGGCGGCTGCCACATTTCGTATCCTTCCTTGCGCAACTCCTCCCGGATCATGTTCAGAATTGGGTTGGAAGTGTCTGAAAAATGCAGATGTCCATTAGCCAGCAAATGAATGGCACAAAACATTGGGCCAATTTGGCACACCGAAGATTCTTGAAAATTAGGATTGGCCGGGGCATGAGATCTCTGGTGACTCACCTGGCTTAAGAAAGACGAACAGACATCCGCCGCCGCCGCCGGTCATTTCCTTACTCTCTCTGTTTGAATCTTCATTATTGAGCTGGCGGCGGGCAAGTCTCAGTTTCAAAAATTCTGTCCCGACGTTCACAAGTCTGAACGCAAACATGGCGACAGCGAAAAAAATGCACAATTCCAAGAAGTATTCGAGCTTTGTTTCAATCGTTGTCGGGCACTGGCAAACAGCAGGTGGGCAAGAACAATTGCACGAATACGTTGGTCCGCCGTTAATCGAATTGACAGAACTGAAAAAATATCTGGTCCAAATTGGATGCTAGATTAGTACTAAATTTATATCCGTTTTTTTGGTCGATCGTCAAAATTATTTTATAACACAAAGACTAGAGACAATATAAACAATGTATTTTTGTGCAATGGGACCTAGCACAAAAAAGCGGATATATTTGAACATTTTTATGTGTAACATCATCTTCAACTTACTAAGTGTAATTTTCCATTTCACAACTGACCACTGCAAATATCAAAATTGCGGCATACTTGGCTGCAGACTTAAACATTGTAGAGAATTTAATGAAATCTGTAAATGTTAATGTAAAAGCGTTTCGATGGTTTAAAATAGTAAATAATTGCAATTTTGTTAACAAATACAGTCTGTTAAATGTGATAATAATGCAACAATAAATGACATTGGTCCAAAAAAGCAAAATACAGGATATATAATGATATGGAAATGAATGAGTTCAACAGTTTTTGAGAGCAATATACATCAGATCAAAGCAATTAATGATAAGATTTGGTGAAACGAAATAAAGAAGAAAATAAAGAACAGAAAACCCGGGATTTAACCCTGGTAAAAACCTCGGAACTATAGTCACGGTCACGCTCATTGTTAGCCTACACATAATTGGGTGTACTGGTCGAACTCTCGTACTACCCGAACTCGTACTGCAACTTATGTTATAAGCATAAACTGTCTAACCACTCACTGTTTACACTCTCGTATAAATAGTACGAGTCGGGGGTTGTACGAGTTCGACCATTTTTCGAGTTGGGTTTTATCCACATAACTCACCCATAATGGCAACCCATGGAACGACTCTCTTCTTTTATAAACAAACAAAAAAAAGGAGACAAGTAAATTTAAGACTCTTTTGGCGTTATGATTTCTTTTGGCGTTTTTATAAACCTCTTTTTGGCTGGTAAACGAATCTTTCACTTCAATCGCCTATTTCTTCTTTATCATAGCTCTGAATCATTGTTTTTACGTGTTTTAAAAATGAATAAACTGTCAGGCCTTTAACTGTCTGCAGTGTCCAGCAACAAATAAAAAAACCCGGTGCCGATACCGGGATTTCCAAAAGGCGGTCAGGCGGAATCCGGCCCATCAAAAAATGGCAAATCCTGGCGGCCGGGATCCCGATCCCGCCTGGTACTAATCTGCACAACATCACTGAAAATTTTAGCATTATGGGTGGTAGTGCCGCAATCGATGTTGGACTGCTTGTGTTGCGCGGAAATGAAGAGCTGATTCGTCAAAAATTGCAGCGATTGTTGAGCATA